>JAMKQA010009845.1:0-14694 GCA_024699735.1 Posidonia australis | reverse complement strand
AAAGGATAGATGGTTGGTCCTAGGCTATAAGCAACCAACGACTCGGATCTCAATCGGATCAGAGGAGTCTCAAGAAATGGATGGATGGTTGGTCCTAGGTTGTAAGGAACCAACGACTCGGATCACCTCCGGGTCAGAGGAGTCTCGAGAAAAGGATGGATGGTTGGTCCAAGGCTATATGGAACCAACGACTCGGATCACCTACGAATCAGAGGAGTCTAGAGAAAAGTAATGATAGTTGGTCCTAAGCTATAAAGAACCAACGACTCGGGTCACCTCCGGATAAGAGGAGCCTCGAGAAAAGGATAGATGGTTGGTCCTTGGCAATTAGGAACCAACGACTCGGATCACCATTGGATCAGAGGAGTCGCGAGGAAAGGATAGATGGTTGGTCCTAGGCTATAAGCAACCAACGACTCGGATCTCAATCGGATCAGAGGAGTCTCAAGAAATGGATGGATGGTTGGTCCTAGGTTGTAAGGAACCAACGACTCGGATCACCTCCGGGTCAGAGGAGTCTCGAGAAAAGGATGGATGGTTGGTCCAAGGCTATATGGAACCAACGACTCGGATCACCTACGAATCAGAGGAGTCTAGAGAAAAGTAATGATAGTTGGTCCTAAGCTATAAAGAACCAACGACTCGGGTCACCTCCGGATAAGAGGAGCCTCGAGAAAAGGATAGATGGTTGGTCCTTGGATATATGGAACCAACAACTCTGATCACCTCCGGATCAGCGGAGTCTCGAGAAAAGGAAGGATGGTTGGTCCTAGGCTATATGGAACCAACGACTCGGATCACCTCTAGATCGGAGGCGTCTCGAGGAATGGATCGATGGTTGGGCCTAGGCTAAAAAAAAACCAACGACTCGGATCACCTTCGGATCATAGGAGTCTCGAGGAAAGGATAAATGGTTGGTCCTAGGTTACTGGGAACCAACGACTCGGATCAAAGGGGTCTTGAGCATTGGGTAGATGGTTCGTCCTTGGCTATAAGGAACCAACGACTCGGATCACCTCTGGATCAGAGGAGTCTCGAGAAAAAGGATGGGTGGTTGGTCCTACGCTATAAAAAACCAACGACTTGGATCACCACCGGATCAGAGGAGTCTTGAGGAAATATAGATGGTTGGTCCTAGGCTATAAGGAACGAACGACTCAGATCACCTCCGGATCAGAGGAGTCTCGAGGAACGGATCGATGGTTTCTCCTAGGCAATATAAAAACCAACGGCTCGGATCACCTCCGGATCAGAGGAGTCTCGAGGAAAGGATAGATGGGTGGTACTAGGCTATAAGGAACCAACGACTCAGATCTCCTTCGGATCAGAGAAGTCTCGAGAAAAGGAAGGATGGTTGGTCCTAGGCTATTTGGAACCAACAACTCGGATCACCTCCGGATCAGGGGAGTCTCGAGGAAAGGATAGATGGTAGGTCCTAGGCTTTAAGGAACCAACGACTCAGATCACCTCCGGATGAGAGGAGTCTCGAGAAAAGGATGGATGGTTGGTCCTAGGCTATACGGAACCAACGACTCGGATCACCTCCGGATCAAAGGAGTCTTGAGAAAAGGATGGATGGTTGGTCCTAGGCTATGAGGAACCAACGACTCGGATCACCGTCGGATCGAAGGAGTCTTGAAAAAAAGGATGGATGGTTGGTCCTAGACTATAAGGAACCAACGACTCGGATCACATCCGGATCAGAGGAGTCTCAAGGAAAGGATCGATGGTTGGTCCTAGGCAATAAGGAACCAACAACTTGGACCTCCACCAGATCAGAGGAGCCTCGAAAAATGGATGGATGGTCGGTCCTAGGCTATATGGAACCAACGACTCGGATCTCCTCCTGATCTGAGGAGTCCCGAGAAAAGGATGGATGGTCGGTCCTAGGCTATAAAAAACCAACGTCTCGGACCACCTCTGGATCAGAGGAGTCTCGAGAAAAGGATGGATGGTTGGTCCATGGTTATAAGGAACCAACGACACGGATCACCGCTGGATTAGAGGAGTCTCGAGAAAAGGATAGATGGTTGGTCCTAGGCTACATGGAACCAACGGCTCGGATAACCACCAGATCGGAGGAGTCTTGAGAAATGGATTGATGGTTGGTCCTTGGCTATATGGAACTAACGACTCGGATCACCGCAGGATCGAAGGAGTCTCGAGAAATGGAAAGATGGTTGGTCCTAGGCAATAAGGAACCAACGACTCGGATCACCTCCGGATCAGAGGAGTCTCGGGAAATGGAAAGATGGTTGGTCTAGGGTATAAGGAACCAACGACTCGGATCACCTCCGGGTCAGAGGTGCCCGAGAAAAGGATGGATGTTTGGTACTATGCTATTAGGAACCAACGACTCGGATCGCCTTCGGATCAGAGGAGTCTCGAGAAATGGATTGGTGGGTGGTCCTAGGCCATAAGGAACCAACGACTCGGATCACCTCCGGATCGGAGGAGTCTCGAGGAAAGGATCGATGGTTGGGCCAAGGCTAAAGAGAAACCAACGAATCGGATCACCTCCGGATCATAGGAGTCTCGAGGAAAGGATTGATGGTCGGTCCTAGGCTATAAGGAACCAACAACTCGGGTATCCATCGAATAAGAGGAGTCTCGAGAATAGGATGGATGGTTGATCCTAGGCTATAAGGATCCAACGACTCGGATCACCTCCGAATCAGAGGAGTCTCGTGGAAAGGATAGATGGTTGGTCCTAAGCTATAAGGAACCAACGACTTGGGTCACCTGCGTGATCAGAGGAGTCTTGAGGGAAGGATAGATGGTTGGTCCTAGGCTATAAGGAACCAACAACTCGGATCACCTCCGGATCAGAGGAGTCTCGAGGAAAGGATAGATGGTTGGCCCTAGGCTATAAGGAACGAATGACTCGAATTACCTCTGGATCTGAGGAATCTCGAGGAAAGAATAGATGGTTGGTCCTAGGCTATAAGGAACCAACGGCTCGGATCACCTCCCTATCAGTGGAGTCTCGAGAAATGGATAGATGGTTGGTCCTAGGCTATATAGAACCAACGACTCTGAACACTAGCGGATCAGAGGTGTCTCGAGAAAAGGAAAGATGGTTGCTCCAAGGCTATAAGGAACCGACGACTCGGATCACCTCCGGGTCGAAGGTGTCTCGAGAAAAGGATGGATGGTTGGTCCTAGGCTATAAGGAACCAACAACTCGGATCACCTCCGGATCAGAGGAGTCTCGAGAATAGGATGGATGGTTGGTCCTAGGCTATAAGGAACCAACGACTCGGATCACCTCCCTATCAGTGGAGTCTCGAGAAATGGATAGATGGTTGGTCCTAGGCTATATGGAACCAACGACTCGGAACACTAGCGGATCAGAGGTGTCTCGAGAAAAGGAAAGATGGTTGCTCCAAGGCTATAAGGAACCGACGACTCAGATCACCTCCGGGTCAAAGGTGTCTCGAGAAAAGGATGGATGGTTGGTCCTAGGCTATAAGGAACCAACAACTCGGATCACCTCCAGATCAGAGGAGTCTCGAGAAAAGGATGGATGGTTTGTCCTAGTCAATAAGGTACCAATGACTCGAATCACCACCAGATCTTAGGAGTCTCGAGGAAAGTATCGATGGTCGGTCCTTGGTTATAAAAAAACCAACGACTTGGATTACATCCGGATCAGAGGAGTCTCGAAGAAAGGATAGATGGTTGGTCCTAGGATATAAGGAACCAACGACTCGGATCTCCTCCACATCAGAGGAGTCTCTATAACAGGATGGATGGTTGATCCAAGGCTATAAGGAACCAACGACTCGGATCACCTCCGGGTTAGAGGAGTCTCGAGAAAAGGATGGATGATTGGTCCTAGTCTATAAGGAACCAACGACTCGGATCACCTCCGGATCAGAGGAGTTTCGGGAAACGGAAAGATGGTGGGTCCTAGGGTATAATGAACCAACGACTCAGATCTCCTCCGGGTCAGAGGAGACTCGAGAAAAGGATGGATGGTTGGTCCTAGGCTATACGGAGCCAACGACTTGGATCACCTCCGGATCAAAGGAATCTCGAGAAAAGGATGGATGGTTGGTCCTAGGCTATAAGTAACCAACGACTCGGATCACCATCGGATCAGAGGATTCTCGAAAAAAAGGATGGATGGTTGGTCCTAGACTATAAGGAACCAACGACTCGGATCACCTCCGGATCTGAGGAGTCTCGAGGAAAGGATCGATGGTTGGTCCTAGGCTATAAAGAACCAACGACTCGGACCTCCTTCATATCAGAGGAGCCTCGAGAAAAGGATGGATGGTGGGTCCTAGGCTATAATGAACCAACGACTTAGATCACCTCCGGATCTGAGGAGTCAAGAGAAAAGGATGGATGGTCGGTCCTAGGCTATAAGGAACCAACGTCTCGGATCACCTCCGGATCAGAGGAGTCTCGAGAAAAGGATGGATGGTTGGTCCAAGGTTATTGGCAACCAACGACTCGGATCTCTTTCGCAACAGAGGAGTCTCGAGATAAATGATGGAGGGTTGGTCCTAGTCTACAAGGAACCAACGACTTGGATCTCCTCTAGATCAGAGGAGTCTCGAGAAGAGGATAGATGGTTGGTCCTAGGCTATTAGGAACCAACGACACGGATCACCGCTGGATTAGAGGAGTCTCAAGAAAAGGATAGATGGTTGGTCCTAGGATACAAGGAACCAACGGCTCGGATAACCACCAGATGAGAGTTGTCTCGAGAAATGGATAGATGGTTGGTCCTTGGCTATATGGAACCAACGACTCGGATCACCGCCGGATCGAAGGAGTCTCGAGAAAAGGAAAGATGGTTGGTCCTAGGCTATAAGGAACCAACGACTCGGATCACCTTCGGATTAGAGGAGTCTCGGGAAACAGAAAGATGGTTGGTCCATGGGTATAAGGAACCAACGACTCCGATCACCTCCGGGTCAGAGGAGTCCCGAGAAAAGGATGGTTGTTTGGTCCTAGGCTATTAGGAACCAACGACTCGAATCACCTTCAGATCAGTGGAGTCTCGAGAAATGGATAGGTGGGTGGTCCTAGGCCATAAGGAACCAATGACTCGGATCACCTCCAGATTGGAGGAGTCTCGAGGAAAGGATCGATGGTTGGGCCACGGCTAAAAAGAAACCAATGACTCGGATCGCCTCCGGATCATAGGAGTCTCGAGGAAAGGATAGATGGTTGGTCCTAGGCTGTAAGGAACCAACAACTTGCGTCTCCATCGGATCAGAGGAGTCTCGAGAATAGGATGGATGGCTGGTCCTAGGCTATAAGGAACCAACGACTCGGATCACCGTCGGATCAGAGGAGTCTCGAGAAATGGATGGGTGGTTGGTCCTAGGCTATAAGGATCCAACGACTTGGATCACCTCCGAATCAGAGGAGTCTTGAGAAAAGGATAGATGGTTGGTCCTAAGCTATAAGGAACCAACGACTCTGATCACCTGCGGGATCAGAGGAGTCTTGAGGGAAGGATAGACGGTTGGTCCTAGGCTATATGGAACCAACGACTCGGATCACCTCCGGGTCAAAGGTGTCTCGAGAAAAGGATGGATGGTTGGTCCTAGGCTATAAGGAACCAACAAGTCGGATCACCTCCGGATCAGAGGAGTCTCGAGAAAAGGATGGATGGTTTGTCCTATTCTATACGGTACCAACGACTCGAATCACGTCCGGATCTGAGGTGTCTCGAGGAAAGGTTTGATGGTTGATCCTAGGCTATAAAAAAACCAACGACTCAGATCACCTCTGGATCAGAGGAGTCTCGAGGAAAGGATAGATGGTTGGTCCTAGGATATAAGGAACCAACGACTCGGATCTCCTCCAGATCAGAGGAGTCTCTATAGATGGATGGTTGGTTGGTCCAAGGCTATAAGGAACCAACGACTCGGATCACCTCCGGGTCAGAGGATTCTCGAGAAAATGATGGATGATTGGTCCTAGGTCATAAGGAACCAACGACTCAGATCACCATCGGATCAGAGGAGTCTCGAGAAAAGGATAGGTGGTTGGTCCTAGGCTATAAGGAATGATGGTTCATCTCAGGCTATAAAAAAAACCAACGACTCGTATCACCACCGGATCAGAGGAGTCTCGAGAAAAGGATAGATGGTTGGTCCTAAGCTATAAAGAACCAACGACTCGGATCACCTCCAGATATGAGTTGTCTCGAGAAACGGATGGATGGTTGGTCCAAGTCGATAAGGTACCAACGACTCGGATAACCTCCAAATTAAAGGAACCTCGAGAAACGGAATGATGGTTTGTCCTAAGCTATAAGGAACCAACGACACGGATCACCTGTGCATCAGATGAGTCTCGAGAAAAGGATAGAAGGTTGGTCCATGGCTATAAGGAACCAAAAACTCGGATCAACTTCGGATCAGCGGAGTCTCGTTAAAAGGATGGATGGTTGGTCCTAGGCTATAGGGAACCAACGACTCGGATCTCCTTCGGATCAGAGGAGTTTCGAGAAAAGGAGAGGTGGTTGATCCAAGTCTATAAGGAACCAACGACTCGGATCACCTCCGGATCAGACGAGTCTCAAGGAAAGGATAGATGGTTGGTCCTAGGCTAAAAGGAACCAACGACTCGGATCTCCTCTGAATCAGAGGAGTCTCGAGAAAAGGATGGATGGTTGGTCCTAGGCTATAAGGAACCAACGACATGGATCGCCTTTGGATCAGATGAGTCTCGAGAAAAGGATAGGTGGTTGGTCCTAGGCTATAAGGAACCAACGACACGAATCACCTCCGGATCGGAGGAGTCTCGAGGAAAGGATCGATGGTTGATCCTAGGCTATAAAAAAACCAACGACTTGGATCACCTTTGGATCGGAGGTGTCACTAGGAAAGGATTGATGGTTGGTCCTACGCTATATGGAACCAACGACTCGGATCTCCTCCGTATCAGAGGAGTCTCGAGAATAGGATGGATGGTTGGTCCTAGGCTATAAGGAACCAACGACTCGGAACGCCTCCGGATCAGAGGAGTCTCGAGAAACGGATGGATGGTTGGTCCAAGGCTATAAGGAACCAACAACTCGGATCACCTCCGAATCAGAGGAGTCTCGAGAAACGGAATGATGATTGGTCCTAAGCTATAAGGAACCAACGACACGGATCACCTGCGGATCAGAGGATTCTCGAGAAACGGATAGAAGGATGGCCGTGGCTATAAGTAGCCAAAAACTCGGATCACCTCTGGATCATCGGAGTCTCGAGAAAAGGATGAATTGTTGGTCCTAGGCTATAAAGAACCAACGACTCGGATCTCCTCAGGATCAGAGGAGTTTCGAGAAAAGGATGGGTGGTTGGTCCAAGGCTATATGGAACCAACGACTTGGATCACCTCCGGATCTGTGGAGTCTTGAGGAAAGGATCGATGGTTGGTCCTAGGCTATAAAAAAACCAACGACTTGGATCACATCCGGATCAGAGTAGTCTCACGGAAAGGATAGATGGTTGGTCCTAGGCTGTAAGGAACCAACGACTCGGATCTCCTCTAGATCAGAGGAGTCTCGGGAAATGGATGGATATTTGGTCCTAGGCTATAAGGAACCAACGACTCGGATCACCTCCGGATCAGAGGAGTCTCGAGAAAAAGGATAGATGGTTGTTCCAAGGCTATATGGAACCAACAACTCGGATCACCTCTGAATCGGAGGAGTCTCGAGAAATGGAATGATGGTTGGTCCAAAGCTATAAGGAACCAACGACACGGATCACCTGCGAATCAGAGGATTCTCGAGAAAAGGATAGAAGGTTGGTCCGTGGCTATTAGGTGCCAAAAACTCAGATCATCGGAGTCTCGAGAAAAGGATGGATTGCTGGTCCTAGGCTATAAGGAACCAACAACTCGGATCTCCTCTGGATCAGAGGAGTTTCGAGAAAAGGATGGGTGGTTGGTCAAAGGCTATATGGAACCAACGACTCGGATCACCTCCGGATCTGTGGAGTCTCAAGGAAAGGATCGATGGTTGGTCCTAGGCTATAAAAAAACCATCGACTCTGATCTCCTCTGAATTAGAGGAGTCTCAAGGAAAGGATAGATGGTTGGTCCTACGCTATAAGGTACCAACGATTCGGATCTCCTCTGGATCATAGGAGTCTCGGGAAACGGAAGCATAGTTGGTCCGAAGCTATACGGAACCAACGACTCGGATCACCTTCGGATCAGAGGAGTCTCGAGAAAAGGATGGATGGTTGGTCCAAGGCTATAAGGAAGCAACGACTCGGATCACCTCTGATTCAGAGGAGTCTCGAGAAAAGGAATGATGGTTGGTCCTAAGCTATAAGGAACCAACGACACGGATCACCTCTGGATCATTGGAGTCTCGAGAAATGGACAGATGGTTGGTCCTTGGATATAAGGAACCAACGACTCGGATCACCTCTAGATCTGCGGAGTCAAGAGAAAAGGATTGATGGTTGGTCCAAGGCTATAAGGAACCAACGACTTGAATCACCTCCGGATCGGAGGAGTCTCGAGGAAAGGAAGGATGATTGGTCCTAGGCTATAAGGAACCAACGACTCGGATGACCTCTGGATCTATGGAGCCTCGAGAAAAGGATGGATTGTTGGTCCAAGGCTATAAGGAACCAACGACTCGGATCACCTCCGAATTAGAGGAGTCTCGAGAAAAGGATAGATGGTTGGTCCTAAGCTATAAGGAACCAACGACTTGGATAACCTGCGGGATCAGAGGACACTCGAGGGAAGGATAGATGGTTGGTCCTAGGATATAAGGAACCAACGACTCGGATCACCTCTGGATCGGAGGAGTGTCGAGGAAATGATTGATGGTTGGTCCTAGGCTATAAGGAACCAATGACTCGGATCTCCATCTTATAAGAGGAGTCTCAAGAAAAGGAAGGATGGTTGGTCCTAGGCTATAAGGAACCAACGACTCGGATCACCTTCGGATCAGAGGAGTCTCGAGAAATGGATGGATGGTTGGTCCAAGGCTAAAAGGAACCAACGACTCGGATCACCTCCGAATCCGAGGCGTCTCGTGAAAAGGATAGATGGTTGGTCCTAAGTTATAAGGAATCAACGACTCGGATCACCTGCGGGATCAGAGGAGTCTTGAGGGACGGATAGATGGTTGGCCCTAGGCTATAAGGAACCAACGACTCAGATCACCTCCAAATCGGAGGAGTCTCGAGGAAAGGATAGAAGGTTGGTCCAAGGCTATAAGGAACGAATAACTTGTATCACCTCCGGATCAGTGGAGTGTCGAGAAATGGATAGATGGTTGGTCCTAGGCTATAAGGAACCAACGACTCGGATCACTGCCAGATCGGAGGTGTCTCGAGAAACGGAAAGATGGTTTCTCCTAGGCTATAAGGAACCAACGACTCGGATCACCTGCGGATCAGAGGAGTCTCGAGGAAAGGATCGATGGTGGTCCTAGGCTATACGGAACCAAAGAATCAGATCGCCTCTAGATCTGACGAGTCCCGAGAAAAGGATGGATGGTTGGTCCTAGGCTATAAGGAACCAACATCTCGGATCACCTCCGGATCAGAGGAGTCTCGAGAAAAGGATGGATTGTTGGTCCAATGTTATATGGAACGAACGACTCCGATCACCTTCGGATTAGAGTAGTCTCGACAAAAAAGATCTATGGTTGGTCCTAGGCTATAAGAAACCAACGACTCGGATCTCCTCTGCATTAGTGGAGTCTCGAGAAAAGGATAGATGTTTGGTCCTTGGCTATAAGGAACCAACGACTCGGATCATCGCTGGAACAGAGGAGTCTCGAGAAAAGGATAGATGGTTGGTCCTAGGCTACAAGGAACCAACGGCTCGGATCACCACTGGATCAGAGGAGTCTCGAGAAATGGATTGATGATTGGTCCTAGGCTATATGGAACCAACGACTCGGATCACCGTCGGATCGATGGAGTCTCGAGAAAAGGAAAGGTGGTTGGTCCTAGGCTATAAGGTACCAACGACTCGGATCACCTCCGGATCAGTGGAGTCTCGGGAAACGGAAAGATGGTTTGTCCTAGGATATAAGGAACCAACAACTCGGATCACCTCTGGGTCAATGGAGTCTCGAGAAAAGGATGGATGATTGGTCCTAGGCTATTAGGAACCAACAACTCGGATCGCCTTCGGATCAGAGGTGTCTCGAGAAAAGGATAGGTGGGTGGTCCTAGGCTATAAGGAATCAACGACTCGGATCACCCTTGGATCGGATGAAGTCTCGGGGAATGAATCTATGGTTGGGCCTAGGCTAAAAAAAAACCAACGACTCGGATCACCTCCGGATCATAGGAGTCTCGAGGAAAGAATTGATGGTTGGTCCTAGGCTATAAGGAACCAACAACTCGGATCTCCATCGGATCGGAGGAGTCTCGAGAAAAGGATGGATGGTTGGTCCTAGGCTATAAGAAACCAACGACTTGGATCACCTCCGGATCAGAGGAGTCTCGAGAAAAGGATGGATGGTTGGTCCTTGGCTATATGGAACCAATGACTCGGATCACCTCCGAATTAGAGGTGTTTCGAGAATAGGAATGATGGTTTGTCCTAAGCTATAAGGAACCAACGACTCGGATAACCTGTGGATCAGAGGAGTCTCGAGAAAATGATAGAAGGCTGGTCCATGGCTATAAGGAACCAAAAACTCGGATCTCCTCCGGATCAGCGGAGTCTCGAGAAACGGATGGATGCTTGGTCCTAGGCAATAAGGAACCAATGACTCGGTTCTCCTCCAGATCAGCGGAGTCTCGAGAAAAGGATAGGTGGTTGGTCCTAGGCTATAAGGAACCCACGACTCGGATCACCACCGGATCAGAGGAGTCTCGAGGAAAGGATCGATGGTTGGTCCTACGCTATAGAAAAACCAACGACTCGAATCACCTCTGGATCGGAGGAGTTTCGAGGTAAGGATAGATGGTTGGTCCTAGGCTATATGGAACCAACAACTCGGATCTCCTCCAGATCAGAGGAGTCTCGAAAAAAGGATGGATGGTTGGTCCTAGGCTATAAGGAACCAACGACTCCGATCACCTCCGAATCAGAGGAGTCTCGAGAGAAGGAATGATGGTTGGTCCTATGCTATAAGGAACCAACGACACGGATCACCTCCGGATCAGCGGAGTCTCGAGAAATGGGTGGATGGTTGGTCCTAGGATATTAGGAACCAACGACTCGGATCACCATTGGATCAGAGGAGTCACGAGAAAAGGATAGGTGGGTGGTCCTAGGCTATAAGGAAACCATGACTCGGATTACCTCTGGATCGGAGGAGTCTTGAGGAATGGATCGATGGCTGGGCCTCGGCTAAAAAAAAACCAACGACTCGGATCACCTTCGGATCATGGGAGTCTCTAGGAAAGGATAAATGGTTGGCCCTAGGCTATAAGGAACCAACGACTCGGATCTCCATCGGATCAAAGGAGTCTCGAGAAAAGGATGGATGGTTGGTCCTAGGCTATATGGAACCAACGACACGGATCACCTTCGGATCAGAGGAGTCGCGAGAAAAGGATAGGTTGGTGGTCCTAGGCTATAAGGAACCAACGACTCAGATCACCTCCGAATCGGAGGAGTCTCGAGAAAACTAATGATGGTTGGTCCTAAGCTATAAGGAACCAATGACACTGATCACCTCCGGATTAGCAGAGTCTCCAGAGAAGGACAGATGGTTGGTCCTAGGCTATAAGGAACCAACAACACGAATCTCCTCCAGATTAGAGGAGTCTCGAGAAAAGGATAAGTTGTTGGTCCTAGGTTATGAGGAACCAACGACTCGGATGACCTCCGGATCGAAGGGGTCTCGAGGATTGGAATGATGGTTGGTCCTTGGCTATAAGGAACCAACAACTCGGATTACCTCTAGATTGGAGGAGTCTCGAGAAAAAGATTGGTGGTTGGTCCTAGGCCATAAGGAACCAACAACTCGGATCACCTCTGAATCGTAGGAGTCTCGAGGAAAGGATCGATGGTTTGTCCTAGGCTATAAAAAAACCAACGGCTCGGATCACCTCCAGATCAGAGGAGTCTCGAGGAAAGGATTGATGGGTGGTCCTAGGCTATATGGAACCAACGACTCGGATCTCATCTGGATCAGAGGAGTCTCGAGAAAAGGATGGATGGTTGGTCCTAGGCTAAAAGGAACGAACAACTCAGATCACCTCCGGATCAGAGGAGTCTCGAGAAAAGGATAGATGGTTGGTCCTAGGCTATAAAAAAACCAACGACACGGATCACCTCTGGATCAAAGGAATCTTGAGGAAAAGATAGATGGTTGGTCCTAGGCTATACGGAACCAACGACTCGGATCACCTCTGGATCAAAGGAGTCTCCAGGAAAGGATAGATGGTTGGTCTTAGGATATAAGGAACGGACGACATGGAAATCCTCCAGATCAAAGGAGTCTCGAGAATGGGATGGATGATTGGTTGTAGGCTTTTTGGAACCAATGACTCGGATCATCTCCGGATCAGAGGAGTCTCGAGAAAAGGATGGATGTTGGTCCTAAGCTATATGGAACCAACGAATCAGATCACCACCGGATCAGAGGAGTCTCGAGAAATGGATAGGTGGTTGGTCCTAGGTTATAAGGAACCAACGACTCGGATCACCTCCAGATCAAAGGAGTCTCGAGCATTGGGTAGATGGTTGGTCCTTGGCTATAAGGAACCAACAACTCGGATCACCTCCGGTTCAGAGGAGTCTCGTGAAATGGAAAGGTGGTTGGTCCTAGGCTATAAGGAACCAACGACTTGGATAACCTCGGGATCAGAGGAGTCTCGAGAAATGGATGGATGGTTGGTCCTAGGCTATATGGAACCAACGACTCGGATCACCATCGGATCGATGGAGTCTCGAGAAAAAGGATGGATGGTTGGTCCTAGACTATAAGGAACCAACGACTTGGATCACCTCCGGATCAGAGGAGTCTCAAGGAAAGGATCGATGGTTGGTCCTAGGCTATATGGAACCAATGACTCGGACCTCATCCAGATCAGATGAGCCTCGAGAAAAGGATGGATGGTTGGTCCAAGGCTATAAGGAAGAAACGACTCGGACTTCCTCCGAATCTGAGGAGCCCCGAGAATCGGATTGATGGTCTGTCCTAGGCTATACGGAACCAACGTCTCGGATGACCTCCGGATCAGAGGAGTCTCAAGAAAAGGATGGATGGTTGGTCCATGGTTATAAGGAACGAATGACTCAGATCTCCATCGGATCAGAGGAATCTCGAGAAAAATGATGGAGGGTTGGTCCTAGTCTATAAGGAACCAACGACTCGGATCTCCTCTGGATCAGAGGAGTCTCGAGAAAAGGATAGATGGTTGGTCCTAGGCTATAAGGATCCAACGACTTGGATCACCACTGGATTAGAGAAGTCTCGAGAAAAGGATAGATGATAGGTCCTAGGCTACAAGGAACCAACGGCTCGGATAACCATCGGATCAGAAGATTCTCGAGAAATGGATAGATGGTTGGTCCTAGGCTATAAGGAATCAATGACTCGGATCACCGCCGGATCGAAGGAGTCTCGAGAAAAGGAAAGATGGTTGGTCCTAGGCTATAAGGAACCAATGACTCGGAACACCTTCGGGTCAGATGAGTCCCGAGAAAAGGATCGATGGTTGGTCGTTGACTATTAGGAACCAACGACTCGGATCACCTTCGGATCAGAGATGTCTCAAGAAAAGGATAGGTGGGTGGTCCTAGGCTATAAGGAACCAACGACTCGGATCACCTCCGGATCGGAGGTGTCTCGAGGAATGAATCGATGGTTGGGACTAGGCTAAAAAAAGACCAATGACTCCGATCACCACCGGATCATAGGAGTGTCGAGGAAAGGATAGATGGTTGGTCCAAGGCTATAAGGAACCAACAACTCGGATCTCCATTGGATCGGAGGAGTCTCGAGAATAGGATGGATGGTTGGTCCTAGGCTATAAGGAACCAACGACTCGGATCACCTCCGGATCAGAGGAGTCTCGAGAAAAGGATGTATGGTTGGTTCAAGGCTATAAGGAACCAACGACTCGGATCACCACCGAATCAGAGGAGTCTCGAGAAAAGGATAGATGGTTGGTCCAAAGCTATATGGAACCAATGATTCGGATCACCTACGGGATCAGAGGAGTCTTGAGGGAAGGATAGATGGTTGGTCCTAGGCTATAAGGAACCACCGACTCGGATCACCTTCGGATCATAGGAGTGTCGAGAAATGGATAGATGGTTTGTCCTAGGCTATAAGGAACGAACGACTCGGATCACCTCCGGATCAGAGGAGTCTCGAGGAAAGGATGGATTGTTTTTCCTAAGCTACAAGGAACCAACGGCTCGGAACACCTGCGGATCAGTGGAGTCTCAAGAAATGAATACATAGTTGGTCCTAGGCTATTCGGAACCAACGACTCGGATCACTGGTGGATGGGAGGTGTCTCGAGAAAAGGAAAGATGGTTGCTCCTAGGCTATAAGGAACCGACGACTCGGATCACCTACGGGTCAAAGGTGTCTCGAGAAAAGGATGGATGGTTGGTCCTAGGCTATGTAGAACGAACGACTCGGATCACCTCCGGATCAGAGGAGTCTCGAGGAAAGGATAGATGGTTGGTCCTAGGCTATAAGGAACCAACGACTCGGATCTCCTCCAGATCAGAGGATTCTCGAGAAAAGGATGGATGGTTGGTCTAAGGCTATAAGGAACCAAC
>JAMKQA010009844.1:0-12857 GCA_024699735.1 Posidonia australis | reverse complement strand
ACCCACACATTCATTCATGGTCATTGTACCATGCAAACACCCCTCACATGGGTCCACATTCACACACATAAGCCATGTGTCAAAATCTCATGGAAAAATACCCTAAAAAGAATAACATATATGCATGCATCATCTCACAAGTCATTTCCATGCATTACATACATTTTCATGTATTTATCCATATTTATCAACATTTTTCTAAACATTTCCCATAATGGCTCAGGGTCCTGATTCGGCATATCGAATTTCGTTCTGGTCGACCGAAATTCCCTGATTTGGTCGACCGAAGTATTTTGGCATTCCGAATCCCTGTCAGATAAACCAGTCCCTCGCTAGAACGGTCGACCGAAATCATCCGGTCGTCCAGTCGACCGAAATGCTTCGGTCGTCCGAATCAGTGGTCTAGGGAACCACCTGGGAGCATATCGGCATACCGAATCCAGTTCGGTATACCGAATTTCTGCGATTGCAGAAATCTCCTCGACCTTCGCCGTTTCTTCTCCCCAAAGTGGGAGTAAGGATCGGACCCATCGAACATGCCACGAAAATTACCAATAAAACATGAGGTGTAGACCTCCAAGTCTACTTCAAAATCCCTCAATCCGATCATAAAACCGCTAAACATGCTGTTCTATCAAAAATCACAAAGGCATCAAGCCCAAACACAATCACTGTAGCATGCTTCAAGAATACCCACGAAAATCTTACAAAACATCCACGAATCAACATGATATCAACATAACCACATTATTCCTCTCATTCCCAACATTTTCCTCATTTTTGCATGATTTAACATGATTATCCATGATTTTCTCCTTTAACCCTACATGCCTCAACCGCGGAAAAGAAGCAGAAGGAGGGACGCGTACCTGGCTTCGACGAGCCTCGCGTGTCCTCAAGCTCCGACGGTGCACGGCACCAGCCAACCCCCACACTTGCGCGATCTCTTCCGACGCACGACCCTTCCTCAGCCTCTGCACTCCCTCTAGCCCTCTATCTCTGGTTCTCCCCTCTAACCCCACGCGACCTGCCTCCCTCTTTAAAGCCACCTCTGCGCCTGCCATCCCTTGAAGCACGCCGGTCCGTCGCCAGCCTCGCTGCTCCAGAAGGGACGGGATGAGCATCCCTCCCGCTAGCCCACACGCATCCGAGAGGACCGATCCTGGTCATGGGCGCGGAGAGAAGAAAAACAGAGGGTCACGGGCATCGTTGGCTCTTTGACCGAGTCCAAGCTCAAGTGGGCATCACACCCAAACACGGGTCCCAAAGCAGAACAGACCCACTAGTCAAAGAAAAATTACGCCACAAGGGAGAAACCAGGGGCACAAAACATAGGGAGAGACCACAACCAACAAACACCATCTGGATTTACCATTAATAAACCACACACCAATAATTACAAGAAATTCCATGGTTTATATTAAATGGAATAGCCAGGCACAAATGTTACAATTTTGATCTTAAATGAAATGTTTTTTTGATTTTATGGAATTTCTTAAGTTTTTCCAGACGTCTAACATATTTCTATGGATTAAAATAAAAGACAGGGATAAACTGCAAAAGACTAGGTTGTTGCCTTATCTACTGGTGACAGACCTAGTTGCCTATTTTAGAGGATACGAGTCCCATCGCCTATCCAAAAGGCGACGAGTGTGTCTCAGCGTCACATAAATATGGATGTTAATTATATGGTACTTAAATATATATGGCATATCATATAAATCTTTATAAATGTTAATTAATTCACGAAATTTCTAGAAATATGGATGACATTAAATTAAGATTATTTATCTTTATGCTTATAAAAAACGAAATTTTATGTTGAATTCAAGATAATATCTAAAAATAAAGATAAAATCTAAAATGTCTAGATGAATACAAATCTAAATTAAATCAAATATATCCATGCTGTTAATTGATCTTTTCATAACTATTGGAGATTTAAAATTTAAAATTTTATTTACTTTTATTTAAGTTTGATTTGAATTTGAAAATTTATTTTAAATATCTTTCCTTTACGAAGATGATTTTAAATGATAATTTGATTGTTATTTGTTATTAGATTCGTATGAGGATATTTTAGGATTTTAATTTTTAAAATTGTACTTTTTTAGTGTTTCAACGCCACTTAAGTCGACGACTAGCTGACGTGGAATATATTATTACCCTTTAGGTAATTATTCTTTGCATGAAGCGAAAAAGGAATCTCCAACCTAGTCGCTAGTTCATGCGGCGATGTGCTGAGTCTTGTCGCCTGTCCTATAGGCGACGAGATCTAATATCATATTTTTTCTATTTTAAGTTAGTTTAATCCTAAACCTTGATCTTTTACTTGTCTTTTGACGAGATTTGACACCCCAAACTCTAAAAATAGACCTCCTCGGTCATGAGCTTAATGAGAGGCAATTTAGAAAATAAAGGGAGACTGAGAGAAACCGTAGGAAGCTTTGAGAAACCCTAGAGGAGTCCTTGTGAGAGAGAGATAGAGAGACTCTGAGAGAGAGCCATAACCCCTCCACTCTGTCAAATCCCCATGGAATAACCCACATCCAAAGAGATCATTCTAACTTGAAGCTAAAACATATCTCCAGAGCTTTGTCTAACTTCACTTCCTCAACCCCATGCCAGGAGCACAAGGGTGAAGGGTGTATCTTTCCAATTCATTTTTTTACATAATCATTGCATTCATTAAAATAAACCCAGAGCATATGCATGTGGGGAATCACCCCTGGTTAGTATTAGCTTCATTTAGTCATGTTATTTGTTATTTTTCTGGCATTATTTACTACATCTAGACTAATCTGGTTTTGTTTTTGTTTGTTTTGAAGGGAAGTGAATACTACATAGCACGAGAAAGTTATTGGACAACATCCTGCTGTTGACTTGGTGAATCGAGAACTCGCATCTACGAATACCACTACATTTCTTGTAGGTGTTTTGTTAGTCAGCAACACCAAAAGACAAGTGGCGATCACAATAAGAGACATCGACGTTCGTGGAAGCGTCGATGACCTCACCTCCATCAACACCCCCCCTAAAAACCACATCCATAGACGTAGCTCTAGAATTTTCTATGCAAAAAATTCTTCTTTTCTGGTACTTTTATTCTTTTCTCCTCTTTTTTCTCTAAATTCTAAGTCCTAGGTTCTTGCAAAATTTACAAAAAACTCCTCATGTAGTATTATTTATATACAAAATAGATAAATATGGAAATAAAATATGTATGAATTATGAGTTAATCAAATATCCCTATACCTATCTTTTGCTAGTCCTCGAGCAAAACTGATTCTAACATAAGAAAAAGAAGAAAATCTTAACTCACTTTCATAGGAATTGTGATTGCATTTACCACGTTTAACAAGCTTTTAAACTCCTATGTTGCCTTAGTAGACGAGTGGTGTCTCATGAGGGTTTATAGCGAATCTACCCACAAAATCCCAAAAGAAAAACAAGGAATAAAGAAAGTGAAAAATAAAGAAAAGGAAAATTCTACAGTATCCATATTAACTTACTCAACTAAAAACATTTAAAGTTCTTTAGTATCTTAATCCTCTAGTTTAACCTTTGTTAAGAACCCTCATCTTGTCATCATAGAGACTTCGTCTTATTTTTCACATTATCTTCTTAAAAATTACTCATATGTACCTTGTGTTTGTGAAATAGGCCTTAGCATGGGTTTTTAGGTCAATCTAACCACCTTAGCAATTTATTTTATTCATTAGTGTTTTGCTTTCTT
Source organism: Posidonia australis (assembly GCA_024699735.1). NCBI lineage: Eukaryota > Viridiplantae > Streptophyta > Magnoliopsida > Alismatales > Posidoniaceae > Posidonia > Posidonia australis. The sequence continues at coordinate 9,121 of JAMKQA010009844.1, read as the reverse complement.
CGACTTTATTCTTAGCTACCCATTTAGTGAACTTTAGGGTAGTGGATTCCAAACTAGATGATTTTAGGTTATCAGATGTGAAGACATCCCTATGAACTTAATCACTCAATTAGCTAAGGCCTTAAACACAAGATTTTTTTTTCTCTTTTATCTTTTAATCACCTTCTTACGTGAATACCAATGCTTACTGAGGTATGATATCCAATTACTCAGTGATTATTAGATATGATTATTATTTTTTCTCTAATCACCTTTTTACGTGAATACCAATACTTACTGCGGCACGATATCTAGTTACTAAATGATTAGAGGGTTTTTTTATTGTTAAGGTGTTTTAAGCCTTTCTTTATTCCCCACAGCTATGGACTAGAGTGATAGTGTATGATAAGGTACATATGAGTTATCAATATTTCAGATGATGTTATTTTTAGATTTTGTCTCTACTTCTTGAATCATAGGGTTTTCAATTACTCAATTTTACCTTTGAACTTCAACACTAGCTTGCTAATTCACTCATAATTGATTAGATTAATGTGGATAGTTCCTTTTTTTTTGAAGAAAAAATTAAGTCAAATAACAAAAAAAAATAAAATAAAGAGGATGAAAAAGACACAAAGAAGCATTTTTTTAAGAAGAAAAAAACACACAACAACTAAAGAAAATAAAAGACATAGAGAAGATTCCCCTATACCTAAATTATGCATTGTCCTCAATGTAAATCATGCATTGCCCTCAATGTATGCAATAAATGATATGATTAATAAAATAAACCAAAATTAGAACAATGATATCTAATTCAGGATGGAGTGCTTCCGTTACTCAGAAAAGAAAGGTTATATACAGTTTATACATATATATATATGATATAACCACTACTTACCTAAGATACTGAGGATCATGAAGACCCATGCTCTCACCTTCCGTTTCAGTGATTAATTCTAAGAATGGGTTGAGACATTGACCATTGACTTTGAAAACTACCCCATTCTTTCGATTTTCAATTTTTATAGCTCCATAGGGGTAGTCCACTTTGACAAAAAATGTGGTCTTTTTTGATTCTCAGGAGTTATGGAAATCTAGTTACAACCAGAGTAGCTATCAAGAAAATAGTAATACTCATGTTTGACTAACCACTCTAGCATCTGGTCAATGAACGACAAAAGGAAGTAGTTTTTCCTAGTTGTCGCGTTAAGCTTTCTATAATCAATGCATATTCACCAATCGATTTGTATGCACGTGGGGATCAATTCATTGCTCTTATTTTGAATCACAGTAATTCTAGATTTCTTTAGAACTACTTGAAGATGGCTAACCTAGGAGATGTCAGAGATGGGATGAATGATCCCATTATAAAGACATTTCAATATGTCTTTCTTGACCACTTTCTTCCTGATTGGATTTAACTACCTTTGTGGGTTCTAGCGGGTTGAGCCTTTTCTATCAAATGGATCTTATGTTGATCAATTATTGGGCTTATTCTCCTAATGTCAGCCATGGTCCAATCTATGAATTCCTTATTTTTCCTAAGGACGGTTAGCAATTCTTCTTATTACTGTTGGGACAAGTTGACTATAATGATGATAGGAAGGGTTTGGTCTTTTCCTTGGTAAGCATATTTGAGGTTTTCAGAAGAGGTTTGAGCTCTAGTGTGGATGGCTTAAGAATTGGTTTGAGCTCAGTAATGATAGGCTCAGGAGGAGGTGTGTCAACCATTAGACTTGCAAGTTTTACTTTGGGTTGAACCACTAGCTTCATCAATAATCATCAACTCATCCTTAAGTGCTCTCTTAGATTCTTGCTCAAAAATGTTCAAGGTGAAGCTTGATTTCTTCCTCTAAAAAATCCTCAATCAAGTTAACTTCGAATGCTTCATTTGATTCTTGCCCTGATTTGTTATCTAAATTAAAAATATTTAATGGAATGGTTAGGTTTCCATAACTTAGCCTCATGGAATCATTTCGACAATTAATTAGGGTATTGGAAGTAGCAAGAAATGGTTGGCCTAGGATAACAAGACTCTGGCCTTTGAGGTTGGTCAGGGGTTGGGTTTCTAGGATTACAAAGTCTACGGGATAAACAAAGTCCTTTACCTTGACTAAAACATCTTCAACCATCCCCATTGGTGTCCTAAAGGATCTATCAGCTAACTATATGATCACTTCAGTTTTCTTCATTTCTCCTAGCCTTAGCTGCTGATATACTGAATATGGTAACACATTAATGCTAGCCCCTAGATCTAGAAAGGCCTAATCAAACTTCGTATTGCTTATGACACATGCTATTGTAGGAATTCTTAGATCTTTATATTTCATAGGCAATTAGTTTGTCAGAATGGAGCTAACATTGGCTGCTAGGAAAGCTTTCTTAGATACCTTAGTTGGTCTTTTTCTAGTGCACAAGTCCTTGAGATATTTAGCATATGTAGGGACTTGTTGGATTGCATTTAGAAAGGGGATGTTTACCCTAACTTGTCTAAAAACTTCCAGAATTTTCTCCATTTGTGCTGATTCATTTTTGTTTTTCAACCTATTTGGAAATGGGGCAATAGGCTTTTGGGTGGCCTTAATGGGTGGACTAGTGGAGGGCCCAATGTCAGGGTTGAGTCCTTCATAACTCTCAGACTGTCCTAAGTGGGCAGGTGAAATCAAGTCAGAAGATGAGTTATTCTGTGTTTGAATGACATGATCAGATATGTCAATGTGATTGTCAAACTTTTTACCAAATCTTAGAGATATGATAGCATTAACTTGGTTGATTTGGTTGTCTTGGACCACATGAATGCTTTGAAGGTTTTTATTTTGACTCCTACGATTGGGTATAGGTTGACTGGGCAGAGTTCTCTTTTCTTTGTTTTCTACCAATATGGCTAACTGACTTAACTACATTTCAATTTAAGCTATGGTTTGTGTGTTGGCAGTCATGTTGATGTTGGTTTGGGAATTAGCTTTGAGAAGTGCCTCCGTGTCTTTCTCAAGGATGCTCAGTCTTCTTTTTGAATCATGAAATCCTGAAAGGGGAGGATTGTGCTATGGTCCTACATGAAGGCTTTGTTAGATTGATTGATTGGGCCTAAAATGATTTGAATGCTGGGAGAAAGAAAAATGAATACCTCATTGATGAGGTTGTTGGTTCCATGAGTAGTTTGGATGGTTTCTCCATCCTGGATTGTATGTGGGGGCATATTGGTCATTTCTAAGCCTTTAAAAATGTCACGCCTCAAATTTTGTACAATAATTTAAACAAATCAAATAATGGGAAAATTAAAGTCAAACAGTAAATATCTAACTACCGAGAACCTACGTGTGCGGCTAGGAGATTCCAGACTATATGCATTATACTAAACGTCAACATACCTACAACTGCAAACCAAAATACGAGGAAAAACGTATGAGTGACAAAAGTCACCCAGTACGCTCTCCATGAAAACGACAGAAAACAAAACTATAATCAATTTTCCTTTTAAATTCATTTCGCAAACCATTTCTCAAAACCTCATAAACCAGGCCTACACCAGCCAAAACCTCAATCGGGGCTCTACTAGCCCAAAGCCACAAGCAAAAGCCCTCAATGGCCAAAACCACAAACAGTGAGTCGGGAAGCTCGGCGCCAGGCAACCTAACTCTAGCCACACGCAGTCCACCGAGGAGCGACCACGACGTTCTGCACTGCCACGGTAAAGTCACCCTGTGTAGGAGCGATCATCGTCCAGCGATTCTCCCTACCTAGAGAACCCTCACAGAGCCAACCCCTCTTTGGGAAGATTGTCTTGTCTCTCAGGATGCTACCAGCTACAAGGCACGTGTCCCACCCGCACTTGCCACCACAGAGTACGCCTCCTCACGGTGTCCTCCACACACGGTGCTTAGGAGGGAGTGTCATACCTTTACACCCGATGACACCCGAGCCTCAGTGCTCACAGTGACAGCAGGAGTATCATACCTCCCCGTTATGCCACAAGACACCTCAAACTGCGGACCACAACCCTAGCCTCGAGACGACAGTCAAGGAGTCTCATACATCCAGGACCCGACGCCCCTCAACGTCAGGTATCTCGGCCCCCAACCTCAACCAGGGAGTCGCGCCTGACCACCTGAGAATGTCGTCACATTCCCTGGTTTCGACGACACGGTCCCACACTATCTCGGCCCGCACACAGAAAACCAGAAAAACATTTTCCAAAACAGGCCAACTATTTCATTGAAATCCATTTTTCAAACCATTTTCATATCCTTTGAAAATTCATCCAAAACCTCGGCAAAGCGACACGTCAGGTGTCCCAGGGGACCACCTTTGACGGCCTACAATCTCAACTTACAGGGACAAAACACAGCAATCCCGAAAGTCCTCGGAAAACACATTTTATAAGCACATTTGGGCCTAGAACCAGCATGCCGAAAACAAGTGCGGTATGTCGAAAATCCCTGATTGGGGTAGACTGGTCTGAATCGATCGACCGAATCAGGTCAACGGTCAACACTTAGGCCAAATTCAGTATACCGAAACTGGTTCGGTCGACCGAAATCTCCTGATTTAGGCGATCATCCAAAATCGGACGATCGAATCTCGACTAGAGGACCTAAATTGACAGAAAAACGGTATAGCGAAATGGTTCGGTATGCCGAATTCTGTGAAACAAGAAAATGGCCCAAACCCTACCGTCCGAAATCGCCCAAACTGGGACCTCCGATCGGACCACATAAACAAACACCAAAAATCTTGCATAAAATATAAGGTGTAGACCCTCGAGTCTACACCAAAATCCAACAAACAAAACTAAAATCCATTCACCATGCATCAAGATATAAAATCACAAAGGCATAAGGGTCAAAAGGACCCAAAATGCACCAACCATCATAAATGCCAATAAATTTTCCATAAATACACAATAAATCACAATAAATTCTAGGAAAGTAAATTTAGCTAGATTCCATGCAATCCTAGCATTTTCTACCAATTTCATGCTCTCTATTACATGAGGTGGAGATGCGTACCTGAAAACGCCTCCGGCGATCCTCGACGGACTCCAGCGAACTCCGGCGACCACGGCCTCACCACTACCCCAAGGACGCTCAACCCAAGCTCCATGCGCCACCCAACCCACAACAGCCCTCTGCTTTGCTCCCTCTTCCTCTCTCTCGACGCAGGATGTAGGGGAAACAGAGGAGGTCGGGTGGAAGGAGAAAGGAAAAAGGAGAAGGGGGTGGAGAAGGTGGAGTGGGGAGAAAGGGAAAGAGGGTGGGGAAGAGGAGAGACGTGCCGGCGAGGAGGCAGGGAAAGGAAGAAGAAGGAAGGAGAAGACGACAATGAGCGGCGAGGAGTGCGGTGCGGCTTATAAATCTTACGCCTGTAGTAGCTGGGAACGTGCTCACCTGCGCGTCTCAGCCACAGACACATCGCACGAGTAGCAACCACTCCCCCAACCACAAGCCACAACCAACAGCCCTCAAATGCGGGCCCCATTGGGACCCCACACTTGGGCCCCACAAGGACCCACACCCAGGCCCCACAGGCACAGTGCCACAATGCACAGTGCCAAACCACGCATAGGGATACACAAGCAGAAGCCCGCCCACGAGGCCCAAGCCCACAAGCACAGAACTACACAATGGGCCTCAGAACAGTAACACTTGTCTAGGAATACAATTCATAAAATGTAAATAATTACAAAAATGAATTTTATGGGTGTTACATTCTAACCCCCTTAAAAGACGATTTTGCCCTAGAAATCACTAGGCGAAAAGATACAGGTACTGGACTAGGATAGCTTCCTCACGTTCCCACGTGGCCTCCTCGGCTCCATGATGCCACCACCGCACCATGACCAGCGAAATCACCTTGTTCCGCAGCACCTACTCCTTGCGGTCAACAATCTCGATGGCATCCTCCACAAAGGATAGATCTTCCTAGAGCCCTTCTGGCTGAACTGGGATCACATGAGAAATGTCAGCCAGGCACTTCCTCAACACGGAGCCATGGAACACATCGTGCACAAACGACATCTTTGGTGGTAGATCCAACTGGTAGGCAACCTCACCGATCCTCTGGGTGATCTGGTACGGGCCAATATAGCGAGGAATTAGCTTGCCACGCTTCCTGAACCTCATGACACCTTTGGTCGGCGACACCTTCAGGAACACATAGTTTCCCACCAGAAACTCCAATGGTCTCCGCTTCCTATTGGCATAGCTCTTCTGTTGACTCTGTGCAGCCAACAACCTACTCCGGATCAAATCTACCTTGTCCGCATACAGCTGCACAAGCTCAAAACCAATCAACTAACGCTTGCCCACCTCGCTCCAGCAAACCGGCGATCTGCATGGTCTACTGTACAAAGCTTCGTACGGCGCCATCCCGATGCTCAAGTGATAGCTATTGTTGTAGGCGAACTCAATCAGTGGCAAATGGTCCTCTCAACTCCCTTGAAAGTTTAAGGCACATGCTCTGAGCATATCTTCCAGCATCTGGATAGTCCTCTCTGTCTAACCATTCGATTGAGGATGAAATGCCGTGCTATAGTTGAGCACAGTGTCAAAGGCCTCCTGTAGAGTTCTCCAAAACCTTAAGATGAACCTCGTGTCTCTGTCCGACACGATGGACACCGGAACACCGTGCAACCTCACCACCTGGAGACATACTACTCCGCCAAGTGGTGCATCGGAAGCTTCATCCGAATGGCCAGGAAGTGAGCAGACTTGGTTAGCCGATCCACGATCACCCCACGGTGTCGTTCTTCCTCTGAGTCCGCGGCAAACCAGTCATGAAGTCCATCGAGATGTGCTCCCACTTCCACACAGGAATATCCAATGGCTGCAGGGTCCCTCTAGGTCTCTGGTGCTCTGCCTTGACCAACTGGTAGGCAGTACACCTTGCCACGTGGTCAGCAACATCTCCTTTCATGCCAGGCCACCAAAAATTCCACTTCAGGTCTCGGTACATCTTTGTACTACCAGGATGAATAGTGTACCTAGACCGATGCACTTCATCTAACAACCTCTGCCTGGCCTCCTTATGCTGGGGCACATACAAACGCATGTCGTACCTCAGTTCTCTATATACCCCAACAGAGAAATGAGGCTCCCCATCAACCTCTAGCTTCTCAAACATAGCCTGAACAAACGAATTCAGCTGTTGACAGGCAACAATAAACTCTAACAGCTTAGGGCAAACAGACAAGTTGGCCATGCAGGCACCAACTGTTTCCCGAACTTGCCGCTTCAGCTTGCAGCTCACTAGATCCTCCAACATGGTCCACTCCTTGACCATCAAGCTCGCCATCACGTGCGTACGCCGACTAAGGGCAGTGTCGACCAAGTTGGCCTTGCTAGGATGGTAGGACAGGTTGAAATCATAGTCCTTCAGATACTCCACCCAGCAGCGCTGCCTCAGATTGAGGTTCCTCTGCGTGAAAATATACTTCAAGCACTGATGATCCATGAAGACCTCAAATTACTCCCGATAGAGATAGTGTCGCCAGAGCTTGAGAGCGAACACTACAGCAGCCATCTCCAAATCGTGGGTCGGGTAGTTCTTCTCACGATCCTTCAGCTGGCGCGAAGCATACGCGATAACATTGCCATGCTGCATCTGAACACACCCTAACCCAACGTCGCTGGCATCACTATACACAGTGAAGCCACCACTTCCAGAAGGCAGAGTCAACACAGGGGCAGAAACCAAACGTGACTTCAGCTCTTGGAAACTCGCCTCACAATTCTGGTCCCAGCAAAAAGGAACTCCCTTCCTGGTCAACTCTGTCAAAGGCGCGGTTATGGAGGAGAAATCCCTGATAAACCTCCTATGATGGCCCGCCAGACCCAAGAAACTCCTGATCTCCGATACAGTCCTAGGTCACTCCCAACTACTCACTGCCTCAACCTTGGCAGGATCCACTCTGATGCCTTCTCTAGAAATCAAGTGGCCAAGGAACATGACTTCACTCAGCCAGAACTCACACTTGGAGAATTTGCCATACAACTGATGACGCCTCAGAGTATCCAAAATCGCCCTCAAGTGCAAGGCATGAGTCTCAACATCAGGAGAATAGACCAGCACGTCATCAACAAAAACCACAACGAACTGGTCCAGAAAAGGGCTGAAAATCTTGTTCATCAGATCCATGAATGCAACCGGCGCATTAGTCAAGTCGAAAGGCATGACCGTGAACTCGTAATGCATGTACCGCATCTGGAAAGCAGTCTTCTGAATGTCTGAGTCTCGTATCCTCAACTGGTGATACCCTGACCTCAGATCAATCTTCGAGAACGCTAGTGTAGATTGCAGCAGGTTGAACAGGTCATCAATGCGGGGCAGGGGATACTTGTTCTTCACTATAATCTGGTTCAGCATCCGATAATCTATACATAGTCGGAGTGAACCATCTTTCTTGCGGACGAACAAGACAGGCGCTCCCCATGAAGACACACTTGGCCTGATAAACCCCTTGTCCAGCAACTCCTGCAACTGAGTCTTGAGCTCTCGCAATTCCGCTGGCGCTATGCAATAAGGAGGCTTCGACATAGCACCAGCACTAGGGATCAGATCGATTGAGAACTCCACTTCCCTGTGAGGTGGCATACCAGGCAAATTGTCAGGGAAAACGTCGGGATATTTACACACCAAAGAGATGTTGTGAACACCCAACTCAGGAGAAGTGGAGGTAACTATACTGGCTAGATACCCCACGCAACCCCTGACCAAAGACTTATAAGCCTTCATAGCTGAAATGACAAGCTTAGGCTCACCTTGACTCTCACATTGCACAAAGAAAGACCCATCCTCAGGAGACCCGAAATAAACTCTCCTCCTAGCATAGTCGATCAAAGTGGACTGTTGCGTCAACCAATCCATGCCGAGTATCACATCGTACTCCTGCATGTCCATCACGATCAGGCTGGCGTCGAACTCTCTGCCATTCAGCGTCAAGTCGACAGACCGTAGATACCTCCATGCCAAATTGTGCTCCACCAGCAGCGTCACCACGCTGAGATGAAAGGCCAGTCGAGCTGGTCTCTCTCCCAACTCCGCCGCAAAAGACTCAGAGATAAAGGAGAAAGAACTCCCTGAGTCAAACAACACTTTGGCCATCCGGCCAGCCACAATAAAAGAACCTGATGGCCAAACA
>JAMKQA010009843.1:0-15893 GCA_024699735.1 Posidonia australis | reverse complement strand
CCGCATTCATCTTGCATTATCCATTAGGCACGGATCACACATGCATCATTGCATCTTGTTTGCTTTCTGCCTTTTTTGGTGTTTTCTTGGTTTTCCTCGTCTTTCCATTAAAAGACAAGGTGGCGACTCCTTTCCTTATCCTTCTTGTCTCTTCCTCCGAATTCACCATTTTTGCCGTGACTGTATCGGACCTCCCAGTGTGTTCCCGCACACCGGAGTAAGGTTTGGTGAACCATGCCCAGGGGTTCCACCGGCATGGTCACAGTATCCAAGGACCAAACATTTATCTCTTTCCTCGTGTCTCCTTTACGTCCTGAGGAGATCCGTGTCGTTGGTTCCTTGTATCCCAGTACCAACCATTTATCCCTTTCCTCGTGTCTCTATTAAGTCCGATGGAGATCTGAGTCGTCGGTACCTTGTTTCCTAGCACCAACCATTTATCCCTTTCCTTATGTCTCCTTTAACTCCAGAGGGGATCCGAATCGTAGGTTCCTTGTATCCAAGGACCAACCATCAGTCCTTTCCTCATGTCACCTTTAAGTCCGGAGGAGATCCAAGTCGTTTGTTTCTTGTATCCTAGGGCCAGCCAACTATCCTTTCCTCGTGTCTCCTTTAAGTCTGGTGGAGATCCGAGTCGTTTGTTCCATGTATCCTTTGACCAACCATCTATCCTTTCCTCGTGTCACCATTAAGTCCGTAGGAGATCTGAGTCGTTGGTTCCTTGTATCCTTGGACCAACCATTTATCCCTATCCTCGTGTCTCCGTTATGTCCGGTGGAGATCCGAGTCGTTGGTTCCTCATATCCAATGACAAACCATTTATTCCATTCCTCGTGTCACCTTTAAGTCAAGAGAATATCCGAGTCGTTGGTCCCTTTTATCCATGGACCAACAATTTATCCCTTTCCTTGTGTATCCCTTAAGTCGGGAGGATATTTGAGTCGTTGGTTCCTTGTATCCACGGACCAACCATCTATCCTTTCCTCGTGTCTCTTTTAAGTCCAGAGGAGATCCGAGTAGTTGGTTCCTTGTATCCAAGGACCAACCATTTATCCCTTTCCTCGTGTCTCCTTTATGTCCCGAGGATATCCAAGTCGTTAGTTCCTTGTATCCTAGGACCAACAATTTATCTCTTTTCTCGAGTCTCCTTTTAGTCCGGTGGAGATCTGAGTCGTTGGTTCCATGTATCCTTGGACCAACCATCTATCCATTCCTCGTGTCTCCATTAAGTCCCTAAAAGATCCAAGTCGTTGGTTCCTTGTATCCTAGGACCAACCATTTATCCCTATCCTCGTGTCTCCTTTATGTCTGGTGGAGATCCGAGTCATTGGTTCCTCATATCCAATGACCAACCATTTATCCCATTCCACATGTCACTTTTAAGTCTGGTGAATATCCGAGTCATTGGTTCCTTTTATCCAAGGACCAACTATTTATCCCTTTCCTCGTGTATCCCTTAAGTCGGGAGGATATCCAAGTCGTTGGTTCCTTCTATCCTAGGATCAACCATTTATCTCTTTTCTCGTGTCTCCTTTAAGTCTGGAGGAGATCCGAGTTGTTTTTTCCTAGTATCCTAGGACAAACCAATTATCCCTTTCCTCGTGTCTCCTTTAAGTCAGGAAGAGATCTGAGTCGTTTGTTCCTTGTATCCTTGGACCAACCATCTCTCCACTCCTTGTGTCTCATTTAAGTTCGGAGGAGATCCAAGTCATTGGTTCCTCATATCCTAAGACCAACCATTTATCCCTATCCTCGTGTCTCCGTTACGTCCAGAGGAGATACGAGTCGTTGTTTCCTTGTATCCAAGGACCAACCATTTATCCCATTCCTCGTGTATCCCTTAAATCGGGAGGATATCCGAGTCTTTGTTCCTTGTATCCAAGGACCAACCATCTATCCTTTCCTCGTGTCCCCTTTAAGTCCAGAGGAGATCTGAGTCGTTGGTTCCTTATATCCAAGGACCAACCATTTATCCCTTTCCTCGTGTCTCCATTAAGTCCGGTGGAGATCCGAGTTGTAGGTTCATTGTATCCACGGACCTACCATCTATCCTTTCCTCGTGTCTCTTTATGTCCGGAGGAGATCCGAGTCGTTGGTTCCTTGTATCCTAGGACCAACCATTTATCCCTTTCCTCGTGTCTCCTTTATGTCCGACGGAGATCCGAGTCGTAGGTTCCATGTTTCCTAGGACCAACCATTTATCCCTTTCCTCGTGTCTCCTTCAAGTTCGAAGGAGATCCGAGTCATTGGTTCCGAGTCGTTGGCTCCTTGTATCCTAAGGCCAACCATTTATCCCGTTCCTCGTGTCCCCTATAAGTCCAAATGAGATACGGGTCAATGGTTCCATTTCTTGTGTCTCCTTTAAGTCCGGAGGAGATTCGAGTCGTTGGTTCCTTGTATCCTTGGACCAACTATCTATCCTATCCTCGTGTCTCCTTTAAGTCCGAAGGAGATCCGAGTCGTTGGTTCCATGTATCCTTGAACCAACCATCTATCCTTTCCTCGTGTATCCTTTATGTTCGGAGGAGATCCGAGTCGTTGGTTCCTTGTATCCTAGCACCAACCATTTATCCCCTTCCTCGTGTCTCCATTAAGTCTGGAGGAGATACGAGTCGTTGGTTCCTTGTATCCTAAGACAAATCATTTATCCCTTCCCTCGTGTCTCCTTCAAGTCGGGAGGAGATCCGAGTCCTTGGTTCCTTTTATCATCGAACTAACCATCTACCCTTTCCTCATATCTCCTTTATGTCGGGAGGAGATCCGAGTCGTTGGTTCCTTGTATCCTAGGACCAACCATTTATCCCTTTCCTCGTGTCTCCTTTAAGTCAGGTGGAGATCCGACTCGTTGGTTCCTCGTATCCTAAGATCAACCATTTATCCTTCTCCTCGTGTCTCCTTTAAGTCCGGAGGAGATCCGAGTCGTTGATTCCTTGTATCCTAGCACCAACCATTTATCCCTTTTCTTGTGTCTCCATTTAGTCCAGAGGAGATCCGTGTCGATGGTTCCTAGTATCCTAGGACCAACCATCTCCCCTTTCCTCGTGTCTCCTTTAATTCCAGAGGTGATCCGAGTCATTGGTTCCTTGTATCCTAGGACCAACCATTTATCCCGTTCCTTGTGTCTCCTTTAAGACAGGCGGAGATCCGAGTCGTTGGTTCCATGTATCCTAGGACCGACATCAATCCATTCCTCCTGTCTTCTTTAATTCCGGAGGAGATCCGAGTCGTCGGCTCCGTGTATCGTAGGATCAACCATCTATCGTTTCCTCGTGTCTCCATTAAGTCCGGAGGAGATCCGAGTCGTAGGTTCCTTGTAACCAAGGACCAACCACTTATCCCTTTCCTTGTGTCTCCATTTAATCCGGTGGAGATCCATGTCGTCGTCTCCTTGTAAAGTAGGACCAACCATTTATCCCTTTCCTTGTGTCTCTTTTATGTCCGAAGGAGACCGAGTCGTTGGTTCCATGTATCCTTGAACCAACCATCTATCCTTTCCTCGTGTATCCTTTATGTTCGGAGGAGATCCAAGTCGTTGGTTCCCTGTATCCTAGCGCCAACCATTTATCCCCTTCCTCGTGTCTCCATTAAGTCTGGAGGAGAGACGAGTCATTGGTTCCTTGTATCCTAAGACCAATCATTTATCCCTTCCCTCGTGTCTCCTTTAAGTCCGGAGGAGATCCGAGTCCTTGGTTCCTTTTATCCTTGGACTAACCATCTATCCTTTCCTCATATCTCCTTTATGTCGGGAGGAGATCCGAGTCGTTGGTTCCTTGTATCCTAGGACCAACCATTTTTCCCTTTCCTCGTGTCTCCTTTAAGTCAGGTGGAGATCTGACTCGTTGGTTCCTCGTATCCTAAGACCAACCATTTATCCCTCTCCTCGTGTCTCCTTTAAGTCCGGAGGAGATCCGAGTCGTTGATTCCTTGTATCCTAGCACCAACCATTTATCGCTTTTCTTGTGTCTCCATTAAGTCCAGAGGAGATCCGTGTCGTTGGTTCCTAGTATCCTAGGACCAACCATCTCCCCTTTCCTCGTGTCTCCTTTAAGTCCAGAGGTGATCCGAGTCATTCGTTCCTTGTATCCTAGGACCAACCATTTATCCCATTCCTTGTGTCTCCTTTAAGACAGGCGGAGATCCGAGTCGTTGGCTCCATGTGTCCTTGGACCGACATCAATCCATTCCTCTTGTCTTCTTTAATTCCGGAGGAGATCCGAGTCGTCGGCTCCGTGTATCCTAGGACCAACCATCTATCGTTTCCTTGTGTCTCCTTTAAGTCTGGAGGAGATCCGAGTCGTAGGTTCCTTGTAACCGAGGACCAACCACTTATCCCTTTCCTTGTATCTCCATTTAGTCCGGTGGAGATCCATGTCGTCGTCTCCTTGTAAACTAGGACCAACCATTTATCCCTTTCATTGTGTCTCTTTTAAGTCCGAAGGAGATCCGAGTCGTTGGATCCATGTATCCTTGAACCAACCATCTATCCTTTCCTCGTGTATCCTTTATGTTCAGAGGAGATCCGAGTCGTTGGTTCCCTGTATCCTAGCACCAACCATTTATCCCCTTCCTCGTGTCTCCATTAAGTCTAGAGGAGATCCGAGTCGTTGGTTCCTTGTATCCTAGGACCAACCATTTAACCCTTTCCTCGTTTCTCCATCAAGTTTGGAGGAGATCCGTGTCATTGGTTCCTAGTATCCTAGGACCAACCATTTATCCCTTACCCCGTGTCTCCTTTAAGTCCGGAGGAGATCCGAGTGGTAGGTAACTTGTATATGTGAAACAACCATCTATCCTATCCTCATTTCTCCTTTTTTTCCGAAGGAGATCCGAGTCGTTGGTTCCTTAAATCCTAGGACCAATCATTTAACCCTTTTTTCATTTCTCCTTTAAGTTCGAAGGAGATCCGAGTCGTTGGTTCCTTGTATCCTTGGACCCAACAATTATCCCTTTCCTCATGTCTCCATTTAGTCCGGCGGAGATCCGAGTCGTCGGTTCCTTGAATCCATGGACCAACCATTTATCCCTTTCCTCATGTCTCCTTTAAGTCCAGAGTAGATCCGAGTTGTTGGTTCCTTGTATTCGAGGACCAACCATTTATCCTTTCCTTGTGTCTCCTAAAAGTCCAGAGAAGATCCGAGTCGTTGGTTCCAAGTATCATAGGACCAACCATCTATCCTTTCCTCGTGTATCCTTTAAGTCCAAAGGAGATCCAAGTCGTCGGTTCCTTATATCCTAGGAACAACCATTTATCCCTTTCCTCTTGTCTCCTTTAAGTCCGGAGGAGATCCGAGTCGTTGGTTCCGTGTATCCTAAGACCAACCATTAATCCCTTTCCTCGTGTCTCCATTTAGTCTGGAGGAGATCCGAGTCGTCGGTTCCTTGTTTCCTAGGACCAACCATTTATCCCTTTCCTCATGTCTCCTTTAAGTCCGGAGGAGATCCGAGTCGTTGGTTCCATATATCCAAGGACCAACCATCTATCCTTTCCACGTGTCTCCTTTAATTCCGGAGGAGATCCAAGTCGTTGGTTCCTTTTATCCTAGGACTAACCATCCATTCGTTCCTCGTGTCTCCTTTAAGTTCAGTGGCGATCCGAGTCATTGGTTCCTTGTATCCTTGGACCAACCACTTAATCCTTTCCCCATGTCTCCTTTAAGTCCGGAGGACATCCGAGTCGTTGGTTCCTGGTATCCTATGACCTACCATTTATCTCTTTCCTCGTGTCTCCTTTAAGTCCGAAGGAGATCTGAGTTGTTGGTTCCATGTATCCTTGGACCAACCATTTACCCTTTCCTCGTGTCTCCAATAAGTCTGGAGGAGATCCGAGTCGTTGGTTCCTTGTACCTATGGACCAACCCTTTGTCCCTATCCTCGTGTCTCCTTTATGTCCGGCGGATATCCGAGTCGTTGGTTCCATGTATCCAAGGACCCACCAATTATACCTTTCCTCGTGTATCCCATAAGTCGGGCGGATATCCGACTCATTGGTTCATTATATCCAAGGACCAACCATCGATACTTTCCTCGTGTCTCCTTTAAGTACAGAGGGGATCTGAGTCGTTGGTTCCATGTATCCTAGGACCAACCTTTTATCCCTTTCCTCGTGTCTCCTTTAAGTTTGGAGGAGATTCGAGTCGTAGGTTCCTTGTATCCAAGGACCAACCATCTATCCCTTCCTCGTATCTCCTTTAATTCCAGAGGAGATCCGAGTCGTTGGTTCCTTGTATCCTAGGACCAACCATTTATCCCTTTCCTCGTGTATCCCTTAAGTCGGGAGGCTATCTGAGTCGTTGGTTCCTTGTATCCAAGGACCAACCATCTATCCTTTCCTCGTGTCTCCTTTAAGTGCAGAGGAGATCCGAGTCGTTGGTTCCTTGTATCCTAGGACCATCCATTTATCCCCTTTCTTGTGTCTCCTTTAAGTCCGGAGGAGATCCGTGTCGTTGGTTCTATGTATCCAAGGACCAACCATTTATCTCGTTCCTCGTGAATCCCTTAAGACGGGAGGATATCCGAGTCGTTGGTTCCTTGTATCCTATGACCGACATCTATCCATTCCAAGTGTCTCCTTTAAGCTGGAGGAGATAAAAGTCGTTGGTTCCATGTATCCTACGACAAACCATCTGTCGTTTCCTCGTGTCTTCTTTATGTCTGGTGGAGATCCAAGTCGTAGGTTCCTTGTATCCTAGGACCAACCATTTATCCCTTTAATCGTGTCTCCTTTAAGTCCAGAGCAAATCCGAGTCGTTGGTTCCTTGTATCCTAGGACCAACCATTTATCCCTTTCCTCGTGTCTCATTTAAGTCCGAAGGAGATCCGAGTCGTTGGTTCCTCGTATCCTAGGACCAACCATTTGTCCATTTCCTTGTGTCTCCATTAAGTCTAGAGGACATCCGAGTCGTTGGTCCCTAGTATCCTAGGACCAACCCTTTATCCCTTTCCTCGCGTCTCCTTTAAGTCCGGAGGAGCTCCGAGTCGTAGGTTCCTTGTTTTCGAGGACCAACCATCTATCCTTTCCTCGTTTCTCCTTTTTGTCCAGAGAAGATCCGAGTCATTGGTTCCGTGTATCCTAGGACCAATCATCTATCCTTTCCTCATGTCGCCTTTAAGTCTAGAGGTGATCCAAGTCGTTGGTTCCTTGTATCCTAGTACCAACCATCTTTCCTTTCCTCATGTCCCATTTTTGTCTATAGGATATCCGAGTCGTTGGTTCCTTGTATCCAAGGAGCAATCATTTATCACTTTCCTCGTGTCTCCTTTTAGTCCGAAGGAGATCCGAGTCGTTGGTTCCTTGTATCCTAGGACCAACCATTTATCCTTTTCTCGTGTCTCCATTAAGTCTAAAGGAGATTCAAGTCGTCAGTTCCATGTTTCCTACGACCAACCATTTATCTCTTTCCTCGTGTCTCCTTTAAGACTGAAGGATATCCAAATCGTAGGTTCCTTGTATCCAAGGACCAACCATCTATCCTTTCCTCGTGTCTCCTTTAAGTCCGGTGGAGATCCGAGTCGTTAGTTCCTTGTATCCTAGGACCAACCATTTATACTTTCGTCATGTCTCCTTTAAGTCTGGTGGAGATCTGAGTCGTTGGTTCCTTGTATCTTTGGACCAACCTTCTATCCTTTCCTCGTGTATCCATTAAGTATGGAGGAGATCCAAGTCGCCGGTTCCTTGTATCCGAGGACCGACCACTTATTCCTTAACTCGTGTCTCCTTTACGTTCGGAGGAGATCCGAGTTGTTGGTTCCTCCTATCCTAGTGCCAAAAATTTATCCCTTTCCTCATGTCTCTATTATGTCCAGAGGAGATCTGAGTCATTGGTTCCTTATATCATAGGACCAGCCATCAATCCTTTCCTCGTGTCTCCGTTAAGTCCGGAGGAGATCAGAGTCGTCGGTTCCTTGTATCCTTGGACAACCCTTTATCCCTTTCCTCGTCTCTCCATTGAGTCTGGAGGTGATCCGTGTCGTTGGTTCCAGGTATCCTAGGACCAACCATTTATCCCTTTCCTCGTGTGTCCTATATGTCCGGAGGAGATCGGAGTCGTTGGTTCCTCATATCCAACGACTAACCATTTATCCATTTCCTCATGCCTCCTTTTATTCCGGAGGAGATCCGAGTCGTTGGTTCCTTGTAATCTAGGACCAACCAATCATCCCATTCCTCGTGTCTCCTTTAGGTCCAGAGTAGATCCGAGTCGTTTGTTCCGTGTATCCTAGGATCAAACATTTGACCCTTTCCTCGTGTCTCCTTTAAGTCCGTAGGAGATCTGAGTCGTTGGTTCCTTGTTTCCAAGGACCAACCATCTATCCCTTTCCTCGCGTCTCCTTTATTTCCCGAGGAGATTCGAGTCGTTGGTTCCTTGTATCCTAGGACCAACCATTTATCCCATTTCTCATGTCTCCTTTAAGTCAGAAGGAAATCCGAGTCGTTGGTTCCATGTATCCTAGGTCCGACATCTTTCCTTTCCTCGTGTCTCCTTTAAGTCTGGAGAAGAACCGAGTCATTGGTTCCTCGTATCCTGGGACCAACCATCTATCCTTTCCTCCTGTCTCCTTTACGTCCGGAGGAGATCTGAGTCGTTGGTTCCATGTAGCCTAAGACCAACCATTTATCCCTTTCCTCGTGTCTCCTTTTAAGTCCGGAGGAGATCCGAGTCGTTGATTCCTTGTATCCTAGTACCAACCATCTCTCCATTCCTCGTGTCTCATTTAAGTTCGTAGGAGATCCGAGTCGTTGGTTCCTTGTATCCTAGGACCAACCAATTATCCCGTTCCTCGTGTCTCTATTAAGTCCGGAGGAGATCCGAGTCGTCGGTTCCTTGTTTCCTTGGACCAACCATTTATCCCTTTCCTCATGTCTCCTTTAAGTCCGGTGGAGATCCGAATCGTAGGTTCCATGTATCCATGGACCAACCATTAGTCCTTTCGTCGTGTCTCCTTTAAGTCCGGAGGAGATCCGAGTAGTTGGACCCTTGTGTCCTAGGGCCAGCCATCTATCCTTTCCACGTGTCTCCTTTAAGTCTGGTGGATATTCGAGTCGTTGGTTCCTTGTATCCTTGGACCAACCATCTATTTTTTCCTCATGTATTTATTAAGTCCGGAGGAGATCCGAGTCGTTGGTTCCATGTATCCCAGGACCAACCATTTATCCCTTTCCTCGTATCTCCTTTAAGTCCGGAGGTGATCCGAGTCTTTGGTTCCTTGTATTCTAGGACCAACCAATCATCCTAGTCCTTGTGTCTCCTTTAGGTCCAGAGTAGATCTGAGTCGTTTGTTCTGTGTATCCTAGGACCAAACATTTGACCCTTTCCTCGTGTCTCCTTTAAGTCTGGTGGAGATTCGAGTCGTTGGTTCCTTGTATCCTTGGACCAACCATCTATCCTTTCCTCATTTATCCATTAATTCTGGAGGAGATCCGAGTCGTTTGTTCCATGTATCCCAAGGCCAACCATTTATCCCTTTCCTCGTATCTCCTTTAAGTCCGGAGGAGATCTGAGTCTTTGGTTCCTTGTATCTAGGACCAACTATCTATCGTTTCCTCATGTCTCCTTTAATTCTGGAGGTGATCCGTGTCCAATTATCCCTTTCATCGTGTCTCCTTTATGTCCAAAGGAAATCCGAGTCGTTGTTACCTTGTATCCATGGACCAATCATTTATCCCTTTCCTCGTGTCTCCTTTAAGTTCGGAGGAGATCCGAGTCGTTGGTCCCTTGTATCCTAGGACCAACCTGTTATCCCTTACCCCGTGTCTCCTTTATGTCCGGAGGAGATCCGAGTCATTGGTTCCTTGTATCCTATGACCAACCATCTATCCTTTCCTCGAGTCTCCCTTAAGTCTAGAGGTGATCCGAGTCGTTGGTTCCTAGTATCCTAGGTCCAACCATCTATCCATTCCTCGTGTCTCCTTTTAGTCCGATGGAGATCTGAGTCATTGGTTCCTTGTATCCATGGACCAACCATCTACACTTTCCACGTGTCTCCTTTTAGTCTGGAGGAAATCCGAGTCGTTGGTTCCTTGTATCCTAGGACTAACCATCTATACTTTCCTCGTGTCTCCTTTAACTCAGGAAGAGATTCTAGTCGTTGATTCCTTGTATCCTAGGACCAACCATCTCTCCATTCCTCGTGTCTCATTAAAGTTCGGTGGAGATCCGAGTCGTTAGTTCCTCGTATCCTAAACCAACATTTTATACCTTTCCTTGTGTCTCCATTACGTCTGGAGGAGGTACGAGTCATCGTTTCCTTGTATCTAAGGACGAACCATTTATCCCTTTCCTCGTGTTTCCCTTAAATCGGGATGATATCCGTGTCTTTGTTCCTTGTATCCAAGGACCAACCATCTAACCTTTTCTAGTGTCTCCTTTAAGTCCAGAGGAGATCCGAGTCGTTGATTCCTTGTATCCAAGGACCAACCATTTATCCATTTCCTCGTGTCTCCGTTAAGTCCGAAGGAGATCCGAGTCGTAGATTCATTATATCCATGGACCTACAATCTATCCTTTCCTCGTGTCTCCTTTATGTCCGGAGGAGATCCGAGTCGTTGGTTCCTTGTATCCTAGGACCAATCATTTATCCCTTTCCTCGTGTCTCCTTTATGTCTGGAGGAGATCCGAGTCGTTGATTCCTTGTATCCTAAGACCAACCATTTATCCCATTCCTCGTGTCTCCTATAAGTCCGGAGGACATCCGAGTCGTTGGTTCCTTTCCTCGTGTCTCCTTTAAGTACGGAGGAGAATCGAATGGTTGGTTCCTTGTATCCTTGGACCAACCATCTATCCATTCCTCGTGTCTCCTTTAAGTCCGATGGAGATCTGAGTCGTTGGTTCCATGTATCCTTGGACCAACCATCTATCCTTTCCTCGTGTATCCTTTAAGTCTGGAGGAGATCCGAGTCGTTGGTTCCCTATATCCTAGCACCTACCATTTATCCCTTTCCTCGTGTCTCCATTAAGTCTAAAGGATATACGAGTCGTTGGTTCCTTGTATCCTAGGACCATTCATTTTTACCTTTCCTCGTGTCTCCTCTAAGTCGGGAGGAGATCTGTGTCATTGGTTCCTTGTATCCTAGGACTAATCATCTATCCTTTCCTCATGTCTCCTTTATGTCTGGAGGAGATTCGAGTCGTTGGTTCCATGTATCCTAGGACCAACCATTTATCCCTTTCCTCGTGACTTCTTTAAGTCGGGTGGAGATCCGACTCGTTGGTTCCTTCTATCCTAAGACCAAACATTTATCCCTCTCCTCGAGTCTCCTTTATGTCTGGAGGAGATCTGAGTCGTTGGTTCCTTGTTTCCTTGGACCAACCATCTCTCCTTTCCGCGTGTCTCCTTTAATTTCAGAGGAGATCCGAGTCATTAGTTCCTTGTATCCTAGGACCAACCATTTATCCCTTTCCTCGTGTCTCCTTTAAGTCCAGAGGAGATCTGAGTCATTGATTTCATCTATCCTAGGACCGACATCAATCCATTGCTCGTGTCTACTTTAATTCCGGAGGAGATCCGAGTCGTTGGTTCCGTGTATCCTAGGACCAACCATCTATCATTCCCTCGGGTCTCCATTAAGTCCAGAGGAGATCCGAGTCGTAGGTTCCTTGTATCCAATGACCAACCACTTATCCCATTCCATGTGTCTTCATTATGTTCGGAGGAGATCCGTGTCGTCGGCTCCTTGTAAACAAGGACCAACCATTTATCCCTTTCCTCGTGTCTCCTTTAAGTCCGGTGGAGATCTGAGTCGTTGGTACCTTGTATCCTTGGGCCAGCCAATTATCCCTTTCCTCGTGTCTCCATCATGTCCGGAGGAGATCCGAGTCGTTGGTTCCTAGTAACCAAGGACCAACCATTTAACCCTTTCCCTGTGTCTCCTTTAAGTCCGGAGGAGATCCGAGTGGTAGATAACATGTATCCGAGGACCAACCCTCTATCCTTTCCTCGTTTCTCCTTCTTGTCCGATGGAGATCCGAGTGGTTGTTTCCCTGTATCCTAGTACCTTCCATCTCTCCTTTCCTCGTGTCTCATTTAAGTCCGTAGGAGATCCGAGTCGTTGGTTCCTTGTATCCTAGGACCAGCCATTTATCCCTTTCCTCGTGTCTCCATTATGTCTGGAGGAGATCTGAGTCGTTGGTTCCTAGTAACCTAGGACCAACCATCTAACCTTTTCTCGTGTCTCCTTTAAGTCTAAAGGAGATCCGAGTCGTTGGTTCCTTGTATCCAAGGACCAACCATTTATCCATTTCCTCGTGTCTCATTTAAGTCCGGAGGAGATCCGAGTCGTAGATTCATTGTATCCATGGACTTACCATCTATCCTTTCCTCGTGTTTCCTTTATGTCCGGAGGAGATCCGAGTCGTTGGTTCCTTGTATCCTAGGACCAACCATTTATCCCTTTCCTCGTGTCTCCTTTATGTCCGGAGGAGATCCAAGTCGTTGGTTCATTGAATCCTAAGACCAACCATTTATCCCGTTCCTCGTGTCTCCTATAAGTCCAGAGGAGATCCGAGTCGTTGGTTCCTTTCCTAGTGTCTCCTTTAAGTTCGGAGGAGATTCGAATCGTTGGTTCCTTGTATCCTTAAACCAACCATCTATCCATTCCTCGTGTCTCCTTTAAGTCCGGAGGAGATCCGAGTCATTGGTTCCATGTATCATTGGACCAACCATCTATCCTTTAAGTCCGGAGGAGATCCGAGTCGTTGGTTCGCTATATCCTAGCACCCACCGTTTATCCCTTTCCTCATGTCTCCATTAAGTCTGGAGGATATACGAGTCATTGGTTCCTTGTATCCTAGGACCATTCATTTTTACCTTTCCTCTTGTCTCCTTTAAGACGGGAGGAGATCTGTGTCATTGGTTCCTTCTATCCTAGGTCTAACCATCTATCCTTTCCTCATGTCTCCTTTATGTCAAGAGGAGATCCGACTCGTTGGTTCTATGTATCCTAGGACCAACCATTTATCCCTTTCCTCGTGACTCCTTTAAGTCGGGTGGAATCCGACTCGTTGGTTCCGTGTATCCTAAGACCAACCATTTGTCCCTCTCCTCGAGTCTCCTTTATGTCTGGAGGAGATCCGTGTCATTGGATCCTTGTATACTAAGACCAACCATCTCGCCTTTCCTCGTGTCTCCTTTAAGTTCAGAGGAGATCCGAGTCATTGGTTCCTCGTATCCGAGGACCAACCATTTATCCCTTTGCTCGTGTCTCCTTTAATTCCGGAGGAGATCCGAGTTAGTGGTTTCATCTATCCTAGGATCGACATCAATCCATTGCTCGTGTCTAGTTTAATTCTGGAGGAGATCTGAGTCGTTGGTTCCGTGTATCCTAGGACCAACCATCTATCATTTCCTCGGGTCTCCTTTAAGTCCGGAGGAGATCTGAGTCGTAGGTTCCTTGTATCCAAGGACCAACCACTTATCCCATTCCTCGTGTCTCCATTAAGTCCGGAGGAGATTTGCGTCGTCGGCTCCTTGTAAACTAGGACCAACCATTTATCCCTTTCCTCGTGTCTCCATTAAGTCCGGCGGAGATCCGAGTCGTCGGTTCCTTGATTCCTTGGACCAACCATTTATCCCTTTCCTCATGTCTCCTTTAAGTTCGGAGCAGATCCGAGTCGTAGGTTCCTTGTATCCGAGGACCAACCATTTATCCATTCCTCGTGTCTCCAAGAAGTCCATAGAAGATCCGAATCGTTGGTTCCGCATATCCATGGAACAACCACCTATCCTTTTCTCATGTCTCCTTTAAGTCCAGAGGAGATCCGAGTCGTCGGCTCATTGTATCCTAGTAACTACCATTTATCCCAATCCTCTTGTCTCCTTTAAGTCCGAAGGAGATTCAAGTCGTTGGTTAGTTGTATCCTAGGACCAACCATTTATCCCTTTCCTCGTGTCTCCATTTAGTCCGGAGGAGATCCGAGTCGTCGGTTCCTTGTTTCCGTGGACCAACCATTGTCCCTTTCTTAATGTCTCCTTTAAGTCCGGAGGAAAACTGAGTCGTTGGTTTCTTGTATCCAAGGACCAACCATCTATCCTTTCCACGTGTCTCCTTTAATTCCAAAGGATATCTGAGTCGTTGGTTCCTCGTATCGTAGGACTAACCATCTATAAGTTTGGTGGATATCCGAGTCGTTGGTTCCTTGTATCCGTAGACCAACCACTTATTCCTTTCCTCGTGTCTCCTTTAAGTCCGGAGGACATCCGAGTCGTTGGTTCCTGGTATCCTAGGACATACCATTTATCCCTTTCCTCGTGTCTCCTTTAAGTCCGGAGGAGATCTGAGTCGTTGGTTCCATGTAGCCTCGGACCAACCATTTATCCTTTCCTCGTGTCTCTAATAAGACCGGAGGAGATACGAGTCGTTGGTTCCATGTACCCGTGGACCAACCCTTTGTCCCTATCCTCGTGTCTCCTTTATGTCCGGAGGATATCCGAGTCGTTGTTTCCTTGTATCGTTTCCTTGTATCCAAGGACCCAACGTTTATCCCTTTTCTCGAGTATCCCTTAAGTTGGGAGGGGATCCGAGTCGTTGGTTCCTTGTATTCTAGGACCAACCATTCATCCCATTCCTCGTGTCTCCTTTAGGTCCAGAGGGGATCCGAGTCGTTGGTTCCGTGTATCTTAGGACCAAACAATTGACCCTTTCCTCGTGTCTCCTTTAAGTCTGAAGGAGATCCGAGTCGTTGGTTCCTTGTATCCTAGGACCGACATCTTTCCTTTCCTCGTGTCTCCTTTAAGTCAGGAGAAGAACCAAGTCGTTGGTTCCTCGTATCAAGGGACCAACTATCTATCCATTCCTCCTGTCTCCTTTATGTCTGGAGGAGATCCAAGTCATTGGTTCCATGTATCCTAAGACCAACCATTTATCGCTTTCCACATGTCTCCTTTTAGTCCAGAAGAAATCCGAGACGTTGGTTCCTTGTATCCTAGTACCAACCATCTCTCCATTCCTCGTGTCTCATTTAAGTCCGTAGGAGATCTGAGTAGTTGTTCCTTGTATCCTAGGACCAACCATTTATCCTGCTCCTCGTGTCTCCATTAAGTCCAGTGGAGATCCGAGTCGTCGGCTACATGTATCCCAGGACCAACCATTTATCTAATTCCACATGTCTCCTTTAAGTCCGGTGGAGATCCGAATCGTAGATTCCTTGTATCCAAGGACCAACCATCAGTCCTTTCCTCGTGTCTCCTTTAAGTCTGGAGGAGATCCGAGTCGTTGGTTCCTTGTATCCATGGACCAACCATCTATCATTTCGTCGTATATCGATTAAGTCCGGAGGAGATCCGAGTCGTTGGTTCCTTGTATCCAAGGTCCAACCATTTATCCCTTTCCTCGTGTCTCCATTTAGTCTGGAGGAGATCCGAGTCGTCGGTTCCTTGTTTCCTAGGACCAACCATTTATCCCTTTCCTCATGTCTCCATTAAGTTCGGAGGATATCCGAGTCGTTGGTTCCTTGTATCCAATGACCAACCATCTATCCTTTCCACCTGTCTCCTTTAATTCCGGAGGAGATCCGAGTCGTTGGTTCCATGTATACTAGGACTAACCATCTATCCGTTCCTCGTGTCTCCTTTAAGTTCGGTGGATATCCGAGTCGTTGGTTCCTTGTATCCTTGGACCAACCACTTATTCCCGTCCTCATGTCTCCTTTAAGTCCGGAAGACATCCAAGTCGCTGGTTCCTGGTATCCAAGGACATACCATTTATCCCTTTCCTCATGTCTCCTTTAAGTCCGGAGGAGATCCGAGTTGTTGGTTCCATGTATCCTAGGACCAACCAATTATCCTTTCCTCTTGTCTCCATTAAGTCCGGAGGAGATCCGAGTTGTTGGTTCCATGTATCCTAGGACCAACCAATTATCCTTTCCTCTTGTCTCCATTAAGTCCGGAGGAGATCCGAG
>JAMKQA010009842.1:0-14007 GCA_024699735.1 Posidonia australis | reverse complement strand
GGATTTTAAGTTGAATTAAGTGGGTTTTAAGTGGATTAGGGTTTTTGTTGGATTTTTAAGCGGATTTAATCAGATTTTATTTAATTAGGGTTTTTATTCGGGTTTCATGAGATTTTTAAATGGATTTAGACTGGATTAAGTGGGCTTAGGTTGATTTGTTGGATTTTAGGTTTAATTGGGTCAGGTGGGCTAGTTTGGGCCTGGTTGGGCTTGTGTGGGCTAGGGTTTTGGTAGTGGCAACCAGAGCATCAATCGGAGGAGCCTGCTGACAAGTGAGTTCAAAATTGGATTGTCTACAATATTTATCTCCCCAAGATTTATATATATATATATATATATATATATATTAATCAAAATATAAAACATCTTAATACAGGATCAGGGCTTGGATCAACAAACTGAAATGGAACGGTCAATTGGACCTAAGCTCAGGGCACTAGATCGATAGACTGAAAAAACCACTCGGTCGACCGAAAACCCCAGATTCGGTAGACCGAAAACGTTCGGTCGACCGAACTAGGAATTCTGTCAACACCCAAAACTTCCAAAACGGCAGATCGAATCAGGGGTCAAGGGGACAATTTGCAACAGAAACGACATACCGAAATAATTCGACATGCCGAATCAAGCGACTACAGGGCACCCTAAAATGGGACTCAAAGCCTAATCTTGCAAACCACCAATCCAAATCATGCAAACAATATATTAAAATGAAGATCTCGACGAGATCTTTCAAACCAGACAAGCAACACCAAGATCCATCAAGCGGATCTCGAGAAATTAACAGAAAACACAAAGGGGGCGTTATTCACCCCAAATCATAAATACGAGCAAAACTAACATAAAATTACTACAATTACCAGCACACTAACATGCACCTGTGGTACAAATTTGGAACCAAAAGAAAATCTGCGAGGTGCGTACCTTCACTGAAGACGTGGCTGCGCAAGACAGACGGCAATGCTCCTCCTTCAACCATGAGCTGGTCGCCTCCTTCACGCGACGATGGCAGCACGATGGTGGCTACATCCTCTTCCTCCTGACCATCTTCCTCTCTCTCTCGCGCAACCATCTCTCCCTCTTGCCTCCCCTCTCCCTTTTCTCTCCCTCTCCCACGTGTGGGAGAAGAAGAAGAAGAAGAGGAGGAAGGGGTGGGGTTTGAGGGAAGAAGAGGAAGAAAGAAAGAAAGAAAGAAGGAAAAGAAAGAGAAAGAAGGGAAGGAAAGAAAGGAAGTTGTAAGCACGAAACCAGGCTACGCGACCTTCCATGTCCACGTGACTCATGCAAATTGAGATCTTCCACCAGAGCACAGGACAAACCCTTAAAACTCCCATGAGGATCAACACAACACCTAGACCACACCACACTAAAAAGGCTAAAAACACATAATGTAGGCTTCAGACACTACTGAAAACGTGTCCCACATTAGGCGTTGGGACCCCCAATGCCCAACACACCTGAATTTCACCCTAATTATCTGGCCAAAGCACCACTTCTAAAACTGGGTCGTTACATCTTCATGCTCACACAAAATACATTTGCAAATAGGAACCCACTTAAATCAAACCTTATAAACATCTATTAGCCAATCATTGTTGCAAAGATTTTGATTTGAAACCCAACTTTTCCAATTTGTTTTAAACTGTTCAATGGACTGAAACTTTCATACAATCTTGTGGAATTGATTCATAACATTTTTTTTCAAACAAAGCACCAAGTTTCACTGGCAACTTTGACAAAATATGCCAACAACTGAATCTATGAACTATATTTTTAAAAGTTTCTCTTAGTACAGCATTCATAGTAGGATTTTGATCAGTAATCAAAACCGAAGGAGCTTTGCCAAAATAGTCCCTAAACTTTGAAAAAACTCACTCAAAAGATTCTTGAGTTTTATTAATCATGAAAATAGATGCAAAAAAAATAGTTTGCATATGATGATTTACTCCACAAAATGCACCATAAATCATTAGATATTGGTTTGTCTTATAAGTCGTATCAAATGAAATAGCATCACTAAACAAATCATAATATTGAATAGAAGTAGGATCTACCCAAAAACAATGTGTCAACTGCTTGTCATGATCTTGATGATATACATAAAAAACTTTAAATTCTTACTTTTTCTCTTTTCAAAATGCTCAACCAACAAATCCGCATCATAATCCTTTATTTCTTCCCTTATATCAAGCCTCATGTTCACAACATCACGAATTATGTAATCCATTTTATCAAACCCTTTGGATTGTAATGCTGCAAGCTCTACTTGAGAAGAAGGTCTAATCCCCACAGCAGACAATGATTTATAGAATCTCCTCATCCCATCAGTTATCTTCCTGTTAACTTTTAGATAATGAAGCTTAGAAGGAGAGGTTAGCTCATGATTATGTTCTTCTTTAAAATTGAAAACAAACCAATAATTTTCATCAATATTCTTCTCGATTCTAATAGCAGCTTTACACCCTCTTCGAATAATACCAACTTTTCTTTTTGACTTAGGAGTAGCCATTAAGCAATTATTATTTTCAATAGTAGAATCTTTTACAAAAACATCAACATGAATATCTGATATATTTGGTAATTCCTCATTGTCGACATAACTACCTTGCATTTAACAACAAAAAAACTTTCTCCAAAATTTCCTTTTTTTGTGACATCTTATCAAAATATTTCCGTGATGAACTATGACGAGCATCAAAACTAGAAAAACTAGCACACCTATAACAAAATACCCTTGCTTTTTCTAAAGTAGAAAATACTTGACCAACATATGTGTAACACCCGTAAAATTCATTTTGTAATTATTTACATTTTATGAATTTTATTCCTAAACAGGTATTACTGTTCTGAGGCCCATTGTGTGGTTTTGTGTTTTGGGCTTCGACCTAGTGGGCTGGCCTCTGTTTGCGTGCCCCTGTGCGTGGTTTAGCACTGTGCATTGTGGCACTATGCGTGTAGGGCCCTGGCTGTGGGTCCTTCTAGGGCCCAAGTGTGGGGTCCACGTGGGGCCCGCGCTCATGGGCCGGTGGTTGAGGCTTACAGTTGGCCTCGTGGTTGTGGTGGGTGGTTGGGTGCGTACGGTGGCTGGCAAGGCTGGTTGTTAAGGGAGTGTTGGTGTGCACATGGCTGTCTGGTTGCATGCACACGGCCACCTACTCCTTCTACGTGGCTTTTTAAGCCCGGAGCCTCTGTCATGCACAACCCAAGCTTCTTTCTCTTTCCCCGTGCAGTCTCTCCATCCCGAGCACACATCTTTCCTCTCCTTCCTCCACTCATTCTCTCTCCCTCCACTCACTTCTCCTCTCCTACATCTCTCTCTTTTCTCTCTTCCTCTCTCGCTCTATCCCCCGGTTTTCTCCTCCTTGCGACCTCCTCTCTATTCAGTGTGCTAGAGGGGCGACGACGGTGTGTGGTGGCTCGTGGTGGTGTGTGGAGCTCGAGTGGGGCACTCCCGAGGCCGTGGTTGTGCCGAAGCTTGTCGGAGTCGGCCGGAGATCGTCGGAAACCGTTTCCAAGTACGCATCTCCATCTTATGTAATAGAGAGCATGGAATTGGAAGAAAATGCTAGGATTGCATGGAATCTAGGTAAATTTACTTTCCTAGAATTTATTGTGATTTATTGTGTATTTTTGGCGAATTTATTGGCATTTATGATGGTTGGTGCATTTTGGGTCGTTTTGACCCTTCTGCCTTTCTGATTTTATATCTTGATGCATGGTGAATGGATTTTAGTTTTGTTTGTTGGGATTTGGAGTAGACTCGAGTGTCTACATCTTATGTTTTATGCAAGATTTTTTGTACTTGTTTAGGAGGTCCGATCATGGGTCCCAGTTAGGGCGATTTCAGACTGTAGGGTTTTGGCCCGGTTTCTGGGATCGCAGAATTCAACATACCGAATTGAAAACGGCATACCGAATCAGTGAATTTCGATATACCAATTTTGTTTGGTATATTGTTTTTTCTATCAGTTTGGTCCTCCGATTGATTCGGCCTGCTGAATCACCTTGGTCGACCGAATCAGTGGATTTCAGCATACCGAACCTGATTTTCGCCATGCCTAATCGGAGCCCAAATGAGTTTATAAAATGTGTTTTCCAAGGACTTTCTAGATTGCTGTGTTTGTCCCTACGAGATGGGATTGTGGGCCGTCAGTGGTGGTCCCCTAGGACACCTGACGCGTCGCTTTGCCGAGGTTTTGGAAGAATTTTCAATGATATGAAAATGGTTTTGGAAATGGATTTTAAAGAAATAGTTGGCCTGTTTTGGAAAAATGTTTTCTGGGTTTTCTGTGTGCAGGCCGAGACAGTGTGGGATCGTGTCGTTGGGACCAAGAAATGTGACGACATTCTTGGGTGGTCAGGCGCGACTCCCTGGTTGAGGTCGGGGCTGAAATACCTGAGGCTGAGGAGCGTCGGGTCCTGGAGGTATGAGACTCCATGACTGTCTCCTCAAGGCTAGGGTTGTGGTCCACTAGTTGAGGTGTTTCGTGGCATGACGGGGAGGTATGATACTCCAGCTGTCGCTATGAGCACTGAGGCTCGGGGGTTGTCAGATGTGGAGGTATGACACTCCCTTTTGAACACCGTGTGTGGAGGACGCCGTGAGGAGGCGGACCCTGTGGTGGCTAGTGCGGGTGGGACACGTGCCCCATAGTTGGTTGCGTCCTGAGAGACAGGACAGCCTTCCCAGGGAGGGGTTGGCTTTTTGAGGTTTCTCTAGGTAGGAAAATCGCGAGATGGTGATCGCTCCTGCACAGGGTGGCTTTACCGTGGTAGTGCAGAACGCCGTGGTCGCTCCTCGGTGGACAAAGTTAGGTTGCCTGGAGCCAGGCTTCCCGACTCGCTATGTGTGGTTTCGGCCATTGAAGGCCTTTGCTTGTGGCTTTGGGCTAATAGTGCTCCAGTTGTTGTTTTGGTGAGTGTGGGCCTGGTTTATAAGGTTTTGAGAAAATAGTTTGCGCAATGAATTTAAAAAAAAAATTGAATATAGTTTTGTTTTTCCAAGGTTTTCGTGGGGCGACTTTGGTCACTCATCGTTTTCCTTGTGGTTTTGGTTTGCAGGTGCAGACATGCAGACGATTAGCTTTGCGCATATTGTTTGGAGTCTCATAGCCGCACACATAGGTTCCTGGTAGTTAGATGCTTACTATTTGGCTTTAATTTTCCCGTAATTTAATTTGTTTTAAATTATTGTGAAAAACGTGGGGCATGACAGTTTCTGGTATCAGAGCTCTAGGTTCACAAGGTTAGTGCTACACCTAAGGTGTCCGGTCTAGAGACTCCATAGGTTTTACATGCATGTAGAGTCTGCACCTGATTTTCGCCATGGTTTTCTGGTTGTTGCTTTGTCTGTGGTGCAGGTACTTTGCCTTTCTCCAGTAGGATGCCTCCTCGTGGTCGTAAGGGCAAGGCCCCTGTTGAGGAGACCATGTCCCAAGAGGACGTAGGTAGATGGAAGTTGGTTCGTGCGGAACTGAGGAGTTTGGCACACGGGAACTCGCACACGTTCAACAAGAGTAGTGCTAGTGAACCGTCAGGTGACCCGTGGCTGAACCAGTTCACGAAGCTTCGTCTGTCGTCATGCAAGGGCAAGGTCAGTGCTGAGGAGAGCGAGGCCTAGTTGGAGAAGGTGGTGAAGATGTCGGAGAGCATGGCGTGCCCAAAGGAACATTGGGTGCAGCTAGCGACGTACCTGCTGGATGGTGAGGCAGATAAGTGGTGGAAATCTGTGAGGTGATTGAAGTTCCCGGACTCAGTCATTGTTAGTATCCAGTGGAAGGATTTCAAGGTGGCCTTCTATGACATGTATTTTCCCGCTCATGTGAAGGAGCAGCTTCGCCAAGATTTTCGGAGTCTGGAGCAGGGCACGATGTCGGTGCTCAAGTATGAGACTGAGTTCACCCAGCTGGAATGCTTTGCTCCTGCTTATGAGTCTGAGGAGGAGCGGGCGCAGAGGTTTTTGGACGGCTTGAATCCTAAGCTACGGGTGAAGGTGATGGGTTGTAGGTGCCACACTATGGAAGATATGGTTGGGATGACTTATCGCTTCGAGGTGGAGCATCAGAAGTTTTTGGAGAGTCGTCCCAAAGGGAAGGGTAAGTCTTCTTTTACCTCCCGGTTCTCTTTCTCCGGTCCTCCAAGTGCTGGTAGTTTGGGTAGCCCTAAGAAGAAGCAGAAGGCGAGGTCTAGTGTTTCCTCTGCGGGCCGGCAAAGTTTTGTTGGGGGTAGCGAAGCTGGCCTCAGTCAGTCAAGGTCCAGTGCTCCTGGTGGGAACTAGTGCTTCAACTGTGGTCAGGTGGGCCACATCACTGCATATTGCCCTCATCCTAGGCGAACGCCCTCTCCAGTGGTGTGCTATAACTGTGGGAAGGCGGGACACGTTCAGAGATCTTGTCTGGAACCGCCTAAGAAGGTAGGAAGCGCATTGCAGCAGCGGACTAGGTGACGGGTGTTCACCATTGCAGCTCCAAGCATTGGATCTTCAGGAGATGTTGTTGAGGGTAAGGATGAATAGTTGGTTTTGTAACCCTTTGAGATATGTTGTAATCTCCTTGTAATCTGGACATCTGCCTAATTGTATGGATGTGTGGTGTTGTTTTGTTTGGCCATCAGGTTCTTTTATTATGGCTGGTAGGATGGCCAAAGTGTTGTTTGACTTAGGGAGTTCTTTCTCCTTAATCTCTGAGTCCTTGACGGCGGAGTTGGGAGAGAGATCAGCTAGACTGGCCTTTCATCTCAGCGTGGTGAAGCTGCTGGGGGCACAGTTTGGCATGGAGGTATCTGCGGTCTGTCGACTTGACGCTGAATGGTAGAGAGTTCGACGCCAGCCTGATTGTGATGGACATGCAGGAGTACGATGTGTACTCGGCATGGATTGGTTGGCGCAACAGTCCGCTTTGATCAACTGTGCTCGAAGGAGAGTTCATTTTGGGTCTCCTAAGGATGGGTCTTTCTTTGTGCAAGGTGGGTGTCAGGGTGAGCCTAAGCTTGTCATTTCAGCTATGAAGGCTTATAAGTCTTTAGTTAGGGGTTGCGTGGGGTATCTAGCCAGTATAGTTACCTCCACTTCTCCTGAGTTGAGAGTTCACAACATCTCTATGGTGTGTGAATATCCTGATGTTTTTCCTAACGATTTACTGGGTATGCCACCTCACAGGGAAGTAGAGTTCTCGATCGATCTGGTCCCCGATTCTGGTGCTGTGTCGAAGCCTCCTTATCGCATGGTGCTAGTGGAATTGCGAGAGCTCATGACTCAGTTGCTGGACAAGTGGTTTATCAGGATAAGTGTGTCTTCGTGGGGAGCGCCTGTCTTGTTCGTCTGCAAGAAGGATGGTTCGCTCCGATTGTGTATAGATTATCGGATGTTGAACCAGATCATAGTGAAGAACAAGTATCCCCTTCCCCGCATTGATGACCTGTTCGACCAATTGTAGTCTGCGTTGATGTTCTCGAAGATTGATCTAAGGTTAGGATATCACCAGTTGAGGATCCAAGACCCAAACATTCAGAAGACTGCTTTCCGGACGTGGTACGGACATTACGAGTTCACAGTCAAGCCGAAATGACCAATGCACCGGCTACGTTTATGGATCTGATGAACAGGATTTTCAGCTCTTTTCTGGACCAGTTCGTTGTGGTTTTTGTTGATGACGTGCTGGTCTATTCTCCTAATGTTGAGATTCACGCCTTGCACCTAAGGGTGGTTTTGGATACTCTGAGGCATCATCAGCTGTACGCCAAATTCTCCAAGTGTGAGTTCTGGCTAAGCGAAGTCATGTTCTTTGGCCATCTGATTTCGGGAGAAGGCATCAGAGTGGATCTTGCCAAGGTTAAGGCGGTGAGTAGTTGGGAGAGACTTAGGACTGTGTCGGAGATCAAGAGTTTCTTGGGTCTGGCAGGCCATTATAAGAGATTTATCAGGGATTTCTCCTCCATAGCTGTGCCTTTGACAGAGTTGACTAGGAAGGGTGTTCCTTTTTGCTGGGACCAAACTTGTGAGGCAAATTTCCAAGAGCTGAAGTCTCGTCTAGTTTCTGCCCCTGTGTTGACTCTGCCTTCTAGAAGTGGTGGCTTCACTGTGTATAGTGATACCAACGGCGTTGGGTTAGGGTGTGTTCCGATGCAACATGGCAATGTTATCGCATATGCTTCGCGCCAGCTGAAAGATCATGAGAAGAACTACTCGACCCACGATTTGGAGATGGCTATCGTAGTGTTCGCTCTCAAGCTCTGGGGACACTATCTCTATGGGGAGCAGTTTGAGGTCTTTACTGATCATTAGAGCTTGAAGTATATCTTCACGTAGAGGGACCTCAACTTGAGGCAGCGCCATTGGGTGGAATATTTGAAGGACTATGATTTCAGCCTGTCCTACCATCCAAGCAAGGCCAACATGGTCACCAATGCCCTAAGTGGGTGTACACACGCTATGGCGAGCGTGATGGTCAAGAAGTGGACCATGTTGGAGGATCTGGTGAGCTGCAGGCGAAAGCGGCAAGCTTGGGGAATGGTTGGTGCCTACGTGGCCAACCTATCTGTTCGCCCGAAGTTTTTAGAGTTTATTGTCGCCTGTCAGCAGCTGGATCTGTTTGTTCAGGTTGTGTTTGAGAAGCTGGAGGCTAGTGGAGAGCCTCATTTCTCTGTTGGGGCATATGGAGAGCTGAGGTATGATATGCGTTTGTATGTGCCCCGACATGAGGAGGCCAGGCAGAGGTTGTTGGATGAAGTGCATCAGTCTAGGTACACTATTCACCCTAGGAGTACGAAGATGTACCGAGACCTGAAGTGAAATTTTTCGTGGCCTGGCATTAAGAGAGATGTTGCTGACCATGTGATGAGGTGTACCACCTGTTAGTTGGTCAAGGCAGAGCACTAGAGACCTGGAGGGACCTTGCAGCCATTGGATATTCCTATGTGGAAGTGGGAGCACATCTCGATGGACTTTGTGACTGGTTTGCCGCAGACTCAGAGGAAGAACGACACTGTGTGGGTGATCATGGATCGGCTAACCAAGTCCGCTCACTTCCTGGCCATTCGGGTGAAGCTTCCAATGCATCGCCTGGCAGAGTTGTATGTCTCCAAGGTGGTGAGGCTACATGGTGTTCCGGTGTTTATCGTGTCAGATAGAGACACAAGGTTCACCTCAAGGTTCTGAAGAACTCTGCAGGAAGCCTTTGGCACTGTGCTCAACTATAGCACAGCATTTCATCCTTAGCCGGATGGTCAAATAGAGAGGACTATCCAGATGCTAGAGGATATGCTCAGAGCATGTGCCTTAGACTTCCAAGGGAGTTGGGAGGACCATTTGCCACTGATTGAGTTCGCCTACAACAATAGTTATCACTTGAGCATCGGGATGGCACCGTATGAAGCTTTGTACGGTAGGCCATGCAGATCGCCGGTTTGCTAGAGCAAGGTGGGCGAGCGTCAATTAATTGGTCCTGAGCTTGTGCAGTTGTACGTGGACAAGGTGGATTTGATCTGGAGCAGGTTGTTGGCTGCACAGAGTCGGCAGAAGAGCTATGCCGGCAAGAGGCGGAGACTGCTGGAGTTTCTGATGGGAGATTATGTGTTTTTGAAGGTGTCGCCGACCAAGGGTGTCATGAGGTTCGGGAAGCATGACAAGCTGAGTCCTCGCTATATTGGCCCGTACCAAATCACCTAGAGGATCGGTGAGGTTGCCTACCGGTTGGATTGACCACCAGAGATGTCGTCTGTGCACGACATGTTCCATGTCTCCATGCTGAGGAAGTGCCTGGCTAACGTTTCTCATGTGATTCCAGTTCAGCCAAAAGGGCTTCAGGAAGATCTATCCTTTGTGGAGGATGTCATCGAGGTTGTTGACCCCAAGGAGCAGGTGCTGTGGAATAGGGTGATTCTGCTAGTTTTGGTGAGGTGGCGGCATCATGGAGCCGAGGAGGCCACGTGGGAACGTGAGGAAGCCATCCTATCCCAATACCCGTATCTTTTCGCCTAGTGATTTCAGGGGCGAAATCTTCTTTTAAGGTGGTTAAGATGTAACACCTGTAAAATTCATTTTGTAATTATTTACATTTTATGAATTTTATTCCTGGATGGGTGTTACTGTTCTGAGGCCCATTATGTGGTTTTGTACTTTTGGGCTTGGGCCTCGTGGACTGGCCTTTGTTTGTGTGACCCTGTGCGTGGTTTGGCACTGTGCATGTAGGACCCTGGGTGTGGGTCCTTCTAGGGCCTAGGTGTGGGGTTCGCGTGGGGCCTGCGTTCGTGGGCCGATGGTTGAGGCTTGCAGTTGGCCTCGTGGTTGTGGTGGGTGGTTGGGTGCGTACGATGGCTGGCAAGGCTGGTTGTTGAGGGAGTGTTGGTGTGCACATGGCTGTCTGGTTGCATGCACATGGCCACCTACTCCTTCTGCGTGGCTTTTTAAGCTCGAAGCCTCCGCCATGCACAACCCAAGCTTCTTTCTCTTTCCCCGTGCATTCTCTCCATCCCGAGCACACATCTTTCCTCTCCTTCCTCCACTCATTCTCTCTCCCTCCACTCACTTCTCCTCTCCTACGTCTCTCTCTTTTCTCTCTTCCTCTCTTGCTCTCTCCCCCTATTTTCTCCTCCTCGCGACCTCCTCTCTGTTCGGTGTGCAAGAGGGCCGATGATAGTGTACAGCGACTCGTGGTGGTGTGTGGAGCTCGAGTGGGGCGCTTCCGAGGCCGTGGTTGCACCGAAGCTCGTCGAAGATAGTCAGAAACCGTTTCCAGATACACATCTCCACCTCATGTAATAGAGAGCATGGAATTGGTAGAAAATACTAGTATTGCATGGAATCTAGATAAATTTACTTTCCTAGAATTTATTGTGTATTTATGGCGAATTTATTGTGATTTATGACGTTTGGTGCGTTTTGGGTCATTTTGACCCTTTTGCCTTTCCGATTTTATATCTTGATGCATGGTGAATGGATTTTAGTTTTGTTTGTTGGGATTTGGAGTAGACTCGAGGGTCTACATCTTATGTTTTATGCAAGATTTTTGGTACATGTTTAGGGGGTCCGATCGGAGGTCCTAGTTGGGGCGATTTCAGACTATAGGGTTTTGGGCCGATTTCTAGGATCGCAGAATTCGACATACTGAATTGAAAACGGCATACCGAATCAGTGAATTTCGGTATACCATTTTTTCTGTCAGTTTGGTCCTCTGGTCAATTCGGCCTGTCGAATCACCCCAGTTGACCGAATCAGTGGATTTCAGCATACCGAACCTGATTTTCGGCATGCCGAATGAGGACCCAAATGAGTTTATAAAATGCGTTTTCCAAGAACTTTCTGGATTACTGTGTTTGTCCCTACAAGATGGAATTGTGGGCCGTCAATAGTGATCTCCTGGGACTCCTGACGCGTCGCATTGCCGAGGTTTTGGAAGAATTTTCAAAGATATGAAAATGGTTTTGGAAATGGATTTTAAAGAAATAGTTGGCCTATTTTGGAAAAATGTTTTCCTGGTTTTCTATGTGCGGACCGAGACAGTGTGGGACTGTGTCGTTGGGACCAGGGAATGTGACGACATTCTCGGGTGGTCAGGCGCGACTCCCTGGTTGAGGTCGGGGGCCGAGATACCTGAGACTGAGGGGGCGTCGAGTCCTGGAGGTATGAGACTCCTTGACTGTCGTCTCAAGGCTAGGATTGTGGTCCACGGGTTGAGGTGTTTCGTGGCATGACGGGGAGGTATGATACTCCTGTTGTCGCTGTGAGCACTGAGGCTCGGGTGTCGTCAGGTGTGGAGGTATGACACTCTCTCTTGAGCACCGTGTGTGGAGGACGCCGTGAGGAGGCAGACCCTGTGGTGGCCAGTGCTGGTGGGACACGTGCCCCATAGCTGGTAGCGTCCTGAGAGACAAGACAACCTTCCCAGGGAGGGGTTGGCTTTGTGAGGGTTCTCCAAGTGCGAGAATCGCGGGACGGTGATTGCTCCTTCACAGGGTGGCTTCACCATGGCAGTGCAAAACATCGTGGTCGCTCCTCGGTGGACTACGTGTGGCCAGAGTTAGGTTGCCTAGCGTTAGGCTTCCCGACTCACTGTGTGTGGTTTTGGCCATTGCAGGCCTTTGCTTGTGGCTTTGGGTTAGTAGGACCCAGGTTGTGGTTTTGGCCGGTGTGGGCCTAGTTTATGAGGTTTTGAGAAAATGGTTTGCGAAATGAATTTAAAAGGAAAATTGATTATAGTTTTGTGTTTCTGAGCTTTTCGTGGGATGCGTACTGGGTGACTTTGGTCACTCATGCGTTTTCCTTGTGGTTTTGGTTTACAGGTGCAGACATGTAGACGTTTAGCGTAACGCATATAGTCTGGAGTCTCCTAGCAGCACCC
Organism: Posidonia australis; assembly: GCA_024699735.1. Classification (NCBI taxonomy): domain Eukaryota; kingdom Viridiplantae; phylum Streptophyta; class Magnoliopsida; order Alismatales; family Posidoniaceae; genus Posidonia; species Posidonia australis. The sequence continues at coordinate 1,672 of JAMKQA010009842.1, read as the reverse complement.
ACAAGTTCTTGATAGTTAGATGCTTACTATTTAGCTTTAATTTTCCCGTAATTTAATTTGTTTTAAACTATTGTGGAAAACGTGGGGCGTGACAATATGGAACAATATTGGAAGAAACAGAAGCAAGTTCAACATCATTCCCAACAATAGCATGATTGACTATCGATTCTCCGTTGTATCAACAATCATTTCTACAACCTAAAAAAAATCATACAATAATTTCAGTGTCTAATCAAACAATCAATGTCAAAAAAAATCATGTTTCAATATATAAGACGAAATCAAATATAACTTTCAATAATTTCAGTGTTTGATGAAAAATACAGCGTCAAACATTCAGGTTTCAATATATTAATCAAGAAAAACTAAAAAAAATTACAATAATTTTAAAATAAAGGGAAAATTACCGAAAGAGATGATGCAACAACAGAGTTGAATGAATCATTGAGTGAAAAAGAATATTCCATATCTTAAAACACTTCTTTACGTCACAACAAATAACTCCAAAAACAACAAATACTTGTGATCTCTCCTCAAAAAATCTATAGCATTGATCTGCTACATATGAACATATCCACAAATCTTACGACACAAAAAAAAAAAGAAAAAATAATAATATCAAATCAAATAACAAAGAACATCTACAACCACCCAAACCATTACCTCTAAAAGAAATTACATCCATCGAACCAAACATCGTATAGCTCATCTTTAGGAGAAAGAACCTTTCATTGCAAAATATACCTTCGAATGATAGCAAAAACCTTCTTGGCAAATGGAAAATAACAAATCCTGCATAATATGCCGTGTCGTTCCACCTTGAGAAAAATCAAATCTCCTCAACCGAGATCTGAGTGAATGGGTTCGGTTATGAGAAAGCAAAAGAAAAGGCAATGGAGGTAAGATTACCTACCAAAAAGTGCACCATGTTAAAAGAAACCGTTACATCATCCTCAACCGTGAGATATAACATCAATGGTTATATCAAGTTGTCCTCAAATATGCAAAAAGAGGATATGTCCTCATCAAAACTTTTTGCTATATATGTGTGTGTGTGTGAATATATGTATGTATGTATGTATGTATGTATGTATGTATATATATAACTATATACATACATATGTGTGTGTGTGTGTGTGTGTGTGTGTGTGTGTATGTGTATATATATATATATATCTGTGTGTGTGTGTGTGTGTGTGTGTGTATGTGTATATATATATATCTGTGTGTGTGTGTGTCTATATATAAATATATATATATATATCTATATGTGTCTATATATATATATAGATATAGATATATATATGTATGTATGTATGTATGTATGTATGTGTGTATATATATATATATGTGTGTCTATATATATATAGATATATATATATATGTTTGTATGTATGTGTAATCATGCCAGCGGGGAGATCACAAAGAAATGTGAAAAGTCGGCAGAATCACGACGGAAAAACAAAATAAAAATGCAAAATGCAGGAGTCGCCACCTAGTCTATTATGGAAGACGAAGAAAACCATAAACATGAAAATCATGCAAAACAATAAAAAAGAAACGTCTACGAAAATCAGAAATGTGGGTAAGGATCCCTGTTACGTACGAGGAAGGTGTTAGGCACCCACGTACGCCCGATAAAATCGGTCTTCTATGATTTCTCCAATGCTTA
>JAMKQA010009841.1:0-13503 GCA_024699735.1 Posidonia australis | reverse complement strand
GGTTCCATATTGCCTAGGACCAACCAACCATCTATCCATTTCTCGAGACACCTCTGATCCAGAGGTGATCCGAGTCGTTGGTTCCTTATAGCCTAGGACCAACCAGCAATCCTTTTCTCGAGACTCCTCTGATCTGAAGCTGATCCGAGTCGTTGGATCCTTATTGCCAAGGACCAACCATCTATCCTTTTCTCGAGACTCCTCCGATCCGGAGGTGATCCGAGTCGTTGGTTCCTCATAGCCTAGGACCAACCATCTTTCCTTTTCTTGAGACTCCTCTGATCCAGAGGCAACCCGAGTCGTTGGTTCCATATAGCCATGGACCAACCTCCTATCCTTTTCTTGAGACTCCTACGATCCGATGCTGATCCAAGTCGTTGGTTCCTTAAAGCCTAGGACCAACCATCGAACCGTTTCTCGAGACTCCTACGATCCGGAGGTGATCCGAGTCGTTGGTTCCTCATAACCTAGGACCAACCATCTATCCTTTTCCTGAGACTCCTTTGATCCGGAGGTTATCCAAGTCGTTGGTTCCTTATTGCCTAGGACCTACCATCTATCCTTTTCTCGAGACTCCTCTGATCAGAAGGTGAGCCAAGTCGTTGGTTCCATATAACCAGGGACCAACCATCTATCCTTTTCTCGAGACTCCTCTGATCCAGAGGTGATCGGAGTCAATGGTTCCTTATTGCCAAGGACCAACCATCTATCCTTTTCTCGAGACTCCTCTGATCCGTTGGGGATCCACGTCGTTGGTTCCATATAGCCTTGGACCAACCAACCATCTATCCTTTTCCCGACACTGCTAAGATCCGGAGGTGACCCGAGTCGTTGGTTCTTAATAGCCTAGGGCAAACCTACTTTCCTTTTCTCGAGACACCTCAGATCTAGAGGTGATCCGAGTCCTTGGTTCCGTTTAGCCTAGGACCAACCAGCTATCCTTCTTTCGAGACTCCTCAGATCCGAAGGTGACTCGAGTCGTTGGTTCCTTTTAGCCTAGGACTAACCAACTATCCTTTTCTCGAGAGACCTCTGATCTAGAGGTGGTCCGAGTCCTTGGTTCCGTATAGCCTACGACCAACCATCTATCCGTTTCTTGAGACACCGCTGATTCGGAGGAGATCCGAGTCGTTGGTTCCTCATAGCCTAGGACCAACCATCTATCCATTTCTTGAGACTCCTCTAATCCGGAGGTGATCCGAGTCGTTGGTTCCTAATAGCCTAGGTCCAACCATCTATCCTTTTCTCGAGACTACTCCGATCCGGAGGTGATCCGAGTCGTTGGTTCCTTATAGCCTAGGACAACCAACTATCCATTTCTCGAGACTCCTCTGATCCGAAGGTGATCCGAGTCGTTGGTTCCTTATAACCAAGGACCAACCATCTATCCTTTTCACGAGACTCCTCTGATCTGGAGGTGACCCGAGTCGTTGGTTCCTTATAGCCTACGACCAACCATCTATCCTTTTCATGAGACTCCTCAAATCCGGGGGTGACCCGAGTAGTTGGTTCCTAATAGCCTAGGACTAACCATCTATCCTTTTCTCGAGACTCCTTTGATCCGAAGGTGATCCGAGTTGTTGGTTCCATATTGCCTAGGACAAACCATCTATGCTTTTCTCGAGACTCCTCTGATCCGTAGGGCATCCAAGTCGTTGGTTCCATATAGCCTTGGACCATCCAACCATCTATCCTTTTCCTGAGACTACTCAGATCTAGAGGTCACTCGAGTCGTCGGTTCCTTATAGCCTAGGACTAACCATCTATCCTTTTCTCGAGACTCCATTGATCCAGAGGTGATCCGAATCGTTGGTTCCTCATAGCTTAGGATCAACCATCTATCCATTTCTCGAGACTCCTCTGATACGGAGGTGATCCGAGTCGTTGGTAACTTATAGCCTAGGACCAACCATCTATCCTTTTCTCGAGACTCCTCTGATTCAGAGGTGATCCGAGTCGTTGGTTCCTTATAGCCTAGGACCAACCATCTATCCTTTTCTCAAAACACCTCCGATCAGAAGGTGATCCGAGTGGTTGGTTCCTAATAAACTAGGACCAATCTTCAATCCTTTTCTTGAGACTCCTCTGATCAGGTGGTGATCCGAGTCGTTGGTTCCTTATCGCCTAGGATTAACCAACTATTCTTTTCTCGAGTCTCCTTTGATCTGGAGGTGATCCGAGTCGTTGGTTCCTTACTGTCTCGGACCATCCATCTATCCTTTTCTCGAGACACCTCTAATCCGTACTTGATCCGAGTCGTTTGTTCCTCATAGCCAAGAACCAACCATCTATCGTTTTCTCGAGGCACCTCTGATCCGGAGGTAATCCGAATCGTTGGTTCTTTATAGCCTAGGACAAACCATCTGTCCTTTTCTTGAGACTCCTCCGATACAGAGGGGATCCGAGTCGTTGGTTCCATATTGCCTAGGACCAACCAACCATCTATCCATTTCTCGAGACACCTCTGATCCAGAGGTGATCCGAGTCGTTGGTTCCTTATAGCCTAGGAGCAACCAGCAATCCTTTTCTCGAGACTCCTCCGATCTGAAGCTGATCCGAGTCGTTGGATCCTTATTGCCAAGGACCAACCATCTATCCTTTTCTCGAGACTCCTCCGATCCGGAGGTGATCCGAGTCGTTGGTTCCTCATAGCCTAGGACCAACCATCTATCCTTTTCTTGAGACTCCTCTGATCCAGAGGCGACCCGAGTCGTTGGTTCCATATAGCCACGGGCCAACCACCTATCCTTTTCTCGAGACTCCTACGATCCAATGCTGATCCAAGTCGTTGGTTCCTTAAAGCCTAGGACAAACCATCGAACCGTTTCTCGAGACTCCTACGATCCGGAGGTGATCCGAGTCGTTGGTTCCTCATAGCCTAGGACCAACCATCTATCATTTTCCTGAGACTCCTTTGATCCGGAGGTTATCCAAGTCGTTGGTTCCATATTGCCTAGGACCTACCATCTATCCTTTTCTTGAGACTCCTCTGATCAGAAGGTGATCCAAGTCGTTGGTTCCATATAACCAAGGACCAACCATCTATCCTTTGCTCGAGACTCCTCCAATTAGTAGGTGACCCATGTCTTTTGTTCCTTATAGCCTAGGCAAACCATCTATACTTTTGTCGTGACTCCTCTGATCCAGAGGTGATCCGAGTCGTTGGTTCCTAATTGCCTAGGACCAACCATCTACCCTTTTCTTGAGACTCCTCATATCCGGAGGTGATCCGAGTCGTTGGTTCCTTATAACCTCGGACCAACCATCTATCCATTTCTCGAAACTCCTCTGATTCGATGGTGATCCGAGTCGTTGGTTCCTTATAACCTATGACCAACCATCTATCCTTCTCTCGTGACTCCTCTGATCAGGAGGTGACCCGAGTCGTTGGTTCCATATAGCCTAGGACCAACCATCTATCCTTTTGTCGAGACTCGTCCGATGCAGAGGTGATCCGAGTCGTTGCATCGTTAATGCCATGGAACAACCATCTATCATTTTCTCGAGACTCCTCTGATCCGTAGGGGATCCAAGTCGTTGGTTCCATATAGCCTTGGACCAACCAAACTTCCATCCATTTCTCGAGACTCCTCATTTATGTGGGTGACCCGAGTCGTTGGTTCCTTATAGGCTAGGACTAACCATCTATCCTTTTCTCGAGACTCCGTTGATCCGGAGGTGATCCAAGTCATTGGTTCCTCATAGCCTAGGACCAACCATCTATCCTTTTCTTGAGCCTCCTCTGAATCGAAGGTGATTCGAGTCGTTGGTTCCATAGAGCCTGGGACCAACCATCTTTCCTTTTCTCGACACTCCACCGACCCGGAGGTGATCCGAGTCATTGGTTACATATAACCTAGGACCACCCATCTATCCTTTTCACGAGACTCCTCCGATCCGACGGTGATCCGATTCGTTGGTTCCTTATAACCTAGGACCAACCATCTATCCTTTACTCGAGACTCCTCGGATCTGGAGGTGATCCGTGTCGTTGGTTCCATATAGCCTAGGACCAACCATCTATCCTTTTCTCGAGACACCTCTAATCCGGAGGTGATCCAAGTCGTTGGTTCCTCATTACCTAGGACCAACCATCTATCGTTTTCTCGAGACTCCTTCGATCCGGAGGTGATCCGAATCATTGGTTCTTTACAGCCTGAGACAAACCATCTGTCCTTTTCTCGAGACTCCTCCGATACGGAGGGAATCCGAGTCGTTGGTTCCATATAGCCTAGGACCAACCAACCATCTATCCATCTCACGAGACACCACTGATCCAGAGGTGACCCGAGTCGTTGGTTCCTTATAGCCAAGGACCAACCATCTATCCTTTTCACGAGACTCCTCTGATCCGTAGGTGATCCGAGTCTTTGGTTCCTTATAGCCTAAGACCAACCATCTGTCCTTTTCTCGAGACTCCTCTGATCCGAAGGTGATCCGAGTCCTTGGTTCCTTATAGCCTAGGACCAACCATCTATCCTTTTCTCGAGACTCCTCCGATCTGGAGGTGATCCGAGTCGTTGGTTCCTTATAGCCTAGGACAAACCATCAATCCTTTTCTTGAGACTCCTCTGATCCGAAGGTGATCCGAGTCATTGGTCCCTTATAGCCTAGGACCAACCATGAATCCTTTTCTCAAGACTCCTCCGATCCGGAGGTCATCCGAGTCGTTGGTTCCTTATAACCTTGGACCAACCATCTATCCTTTTCTCGAGACTCCTCTGAGCCGAAGGTTGTCCGAGTCGTTGGTTCCTTATAACCTAGGACCAACCATCTATCCTTTCCTTGAGACTCCTCTGATCTGGAGATGATCCGAGTCGTTGGTTCCTTATAGCCTAGGACCAACCATCAATCCTTTTCTCGAGACACCTCCGATCCGGAGGTGATCCAAGTCGTTGGTTCCTTATAACCTAGGACCATCCATCTATCCTTTTCTCGAGACTCTTCTGTGCCGGAGGTGATCCGAGTCATTGGTTCCTTATCGCCTAGGACCAACCATCTATCCTTTTCATGAGACTCCTCCGATCCGGAGGTGATCCGAGTCGTTGGTTCCACATAGCCTAGGACCAACCATATATCCTTTTCTCGAGACTCCTCTAATCCTGAGGTGATCCGAGTCATTGGTTCCTTATAGCGTAGGACCAACCATCTATCCATTTCTCAAGACTCCTATGATTCGGAGGTGAACCGAGTCGTTGGCTCCGTATAGCCGAGGACCAACCATCAATCCTTTTGTCGAGACTCCTCCACTTCGGTGGTGATCCGAGTCGTTGGTTTTATAAAGCCTAGGACCAACCATCTATCCTTTTCTCGAAACTCCTCTGATCTGATGGTGATCCGGGTCGTTGGTTCCTTATAACCTTGGACCAACCATCTATCCTTTTCTCGAAACTCCTCTGATCCGGAGGTGACCCGTGTCGTAGGTTCCTTAAAGCATAGGACCAACCATCTATCCTTTTCTCGAGACTCCTCTGATCCAGAGGAGATCCGAGTTAATGGTTTTATTGCCTATGACCAACCATCTATCCTTTTCTCGAGACTCCTTTGATCCGTAGGGGATCCACGTCGTTGGTTCCTTATAGCCTTGGACCAACCAACCATCTATTCTTTTCCCGAGACTCCAAATATCTGGAGGTGACCCAAGTCGTTGGTTCCTTATTGCCTCGGATAAACCAACTACCCTTTTATCGAGACACCTCATATCTAGTGGTGATCTGAGTCCTTGGTACCGTATAGCCTAGGACCAACCAGCTATCCTTCACTCGAGACTCCTCAGATCCGGAGGTGACCAGAGTCGTTGTTTCCTTATATCCTAGGACTAACCAACTATCCTTTTCTCGAGACACCTCCGATCTAGAGGTGATCCAAGTCCTTGGTTCCATATAGCCTAGGACCAACCATCTATCTGTTTCTTGAGACACCTCTGATCTAGAGGTGATCCGAGTCGTTGGTTCCTCATGGCCTAGGACCAACCATCTATCCTTTTCTCGAGACTCCTCTGATCCAGAGGTCATCCGAGTCGTTGGTTTCTTATAGCCTAGGACCAACCATCTATCCTTTTCTCGGGACTCCTCCAATCCGGAGGTGATCCGAGTCATTGGTTCCTTATAGCCTAGGACCAACCATCTATCCTTTTCTCGAGACTCCTCTGATCCGGAGGTGATCCATGTCATTGGTTCCGTTTGGCCTAGGACCAACCATCATTCCTTTTCTCGAGACTCCTCCGATCCGGAGGTGATCCGATTCGTTGGTTTCTTATAGCCTAGCACCAACCATCTGTCCTTTTCTCGAAACTCCTCTGATCCGATGGTGATCCGAGTCGTTGGTTCCTTATAACCTAGGACTAACCATCTATCCATTTCTCGAGACTCCTCTGATCCGGAGGTGACCCGAGTCGTTGGTTCCTAATAGCCTAGGACCAGCCTTCTATCCTTTTCTTGAGACTCCTCTGATCCGGAGGTGATCCGAGTCGTTGGTTCCATATTGCCTAGGACCGACCATCTATCCTTTTCACGAGACTCCTCTGATCCGCTAGGGATCCAAGTTGTTGGTTCCATATAGCCTTGGACCAACCAACCATCTATCCATTTCTCGAGACTCCTCAGATCCGGAGGTGACCCGAGTCGTTGGTTCCTTATAGCCTAGGACTAACCATCTATCCTTTTCTCGAGACTCCTTTGATCCTGAGGTGATCCGAGTCGTTGGTTCCGTATTGCCTAGTTCCAACCATCAATCCTTTTCTCGAGACTCCTCTGATCCGTAGGGGATCCAAGTCGTTGGTTCCATATAGCCTTGGACCAACCAACCATCTATCCTTTTCTCGAGACGCCTCTGATCCGGAGGTGACCCGAGTCGTTAGTTCCTTATAGCCGAGGACTAACCATCTATCCCTTTCTCGAGACTCCTTTGATCCGGTGGTGATCCGAGTCGTTGGTTCCTCATAGCCTAGGACCAGCCATCTATCCTTTTCTAAAGACTCCTCTGATCCGGAGGTGATCCGAGTCGTTGGTTCCGTATTGCCTAGGACCGACCATCTATCCTTTTCACGAGACTCCTCTCATCCGCTAGCGATCCAAGTTGTTGGTTCCTTATAGCCTTGGACCAACCAACCATCTATCCATTTCTCGAGACTCCTCAGATCTGGAGGTGACCCGAGTCGTTGGTTCCTATAGCCTAGGACTAACCATCTATCCTTTTCTCGAGACTCCTTTGATCCTGAGGTGATCCGAGTCGTTGGTTCCGTATTGCCTAGTTCCAACCAACTATCCTTTTCTCGAGACTCCTCTGATCCGTAGGGGATCTAAGTCGTTGGTTCCATATAGCCTTGGACCAACCAACCATCTATACTTTTCTCGAGACGCCTCTGATCCGGAGGTGACCCGAGTCGTTGGTTCCTTATAGCCGAGGACTAACCATCTATCCCTTTCTCGAGACTCCTTTGATCCGGTGGTGATCCGAGTCGTTTGTTCCTCATAGCCTAGAACCAGCCATCTATCCTTTTCTCAAGGCTCCTTTGATCCGGCAGTGATCCAAGTCGTTGGTTCCTTATAACCTAGGACCAACCATCTATCCATTTCTCGAAACTCCTCTGATCCGAGGGTGATCCGAGTCGTTGGTGCCTTTTAACCTAGGACCAACCATCTATCCTTCTCTTGAGACTCCTCTGATCCGGAGGTGACCTGAGTCGTTGGTTCCATATAGCCTAGGACCAACCATCTATCCTTTTGTTGAGACTCTTCTGATGCAGAGGTGATCCGAGTCGTTGCTTCGTTAATGCCTTGGAACAACCATCTATCCTTTTCTCGAGACTCCTCTGATCTGTAGGGGATCAAAGTCATTGGTTCCATATAGGCTTGGACCAACCAACCTTCTATCCATTTCTCGAGACTCCTCATATCCGGAGGTGACCCGAGTCGTTGGTTCCTTATAGGCTAGGACTAACCATCTATCCTTTTCTCGAGACTCCGTTGATCCGGAGGTGATCCGAGTCGTTGGTTCCTAACAGCCTAGGACCAACCTTCTATCCATTTCTCGAGACTCCTCTGATCCGGAGGTGATTCGAGTCGTTGGTTCCTTATAGCCTGGGACCAACCATCTTTCCTTTTCTCGAGACTCCACCGACCCGGAGGTGATCTGAGTCGTTGGTCACATATAACCGAGGACCAACCATCAATCCTTTTCACTAGACTCCTCCAATCCGAAGGTGATCCGATTCGTTGGTTCCATATAACCTAGGACCAACCATCTATCCGTTACTCGAGACTCCTCGGATCCAGAGGTGATTCGTGTCGTTGGTTCCAGATAGCCTAGGACCAACCATCAATCCTTTTCTCGAGACGCCTCCACTCCGGAGGTGTTCCGAGTCGTTGGTTCCTTATAGCCTACGACCAACCATCTATCCCTTTCTCGAAACTCCTTTGATCCAAAGGTGATCCGAGTCGTTGGTTCCTTATAACCAAGGACCAACCAACTATCCTTTTCTCGAGACTCCTCCTATCCGGAGGTGATCCGAGTCGTTGGTTCCTTATAGGCTAGGACCAATCATCTATCCTTTTCTCGAGACTCCTCAGATCCGGAGGTGATCTGAGTCGTTGATTCCTCATAGCCTTGGACCAACCATCTATCCTTTTCTCGAGACACCTCTGATCCGGAGGTGATCCGAGTCGTTGGTTCCTTATAGCCTAGGACCAACCATCAATCCTTTTCTCGAGACTCCTCCGATCTGGAGGTGATCCGAGTCGTTGGTTCCATATTACCTTGGACTAGCCATTTATCCTTTTCTCGAGACTCCTCTCATCTGAAGGTGATCCGAGTCGTTGGTTCCTTGTTACCTAGGACCAACAATCTATCCTTTTCTCGAGACTCCTTTGATCCGGAGGTGAACCGAGTCGTTGGTTCCATATAGCCTATGACCAACCATCTATCCTTTTCTCGAGACTCCTCCGATCCGGAGGTGATCCGAGTCGTTGGTTCCATATTGCCTAGGACCTACCATCTATCCTTTTCTCGAGACTCCTCTAATCCGGAGGTGATCCGAGTAGTTGGCTTCTCATAGCCTAGGACCAACCATCTATCATTTTCTCAAGACTCCTCTGATCCGGTCGTGATCCGAGTCGTTGGTTATTTATAGCCTGGGACAAACCATCTGTCCTTTTCTCGAGACTCCTCTTAGCCGGAGGGTATCCGAGTCGTAGGTTCCAAATAGCATAGGACCTACCAATCATCTATCCTTTTCTTGAGACACCTCTGATCCAGAGGTGACCCGAGTCGTTGGTTCCATATAGCCAAGGACCAACCATCTATCCTTTTCTCGAGACTCCTCTGATCTAGTGGTGGACCGAGTCGTTGGTTCCAAATAGCCTAAGACCAACCATCTATCATTTCTCGAGACACCTCTAATCCGTAGGTGATCCGAGTCATTGGTTCCTTGTAGCGTAGGGGAAACCATCTATCCTTTTCTCGAGACTCCTCTAATCCGGAGGTGATCCGAGTCGTTGGTTCCTCATAGCCTAGGACCAACCATCTAACATTTTCTCGAGACTCCTCAGATCAAGAGGTGATCCGAGTCGTTGGTTCTTTATAGACTGGGACAAACCATCTGTCCTATTCTTGAGACTCCTCATATCCAGAGGGGATCCGAGTCGTTGGTTCCAAATAGCCTAGAACCAACCAACCATCTATCCTTTTCTCGAGACTCCTCTGATCCAGAGGTTACTCGAGTCGTTGGTTCCATATAGCCACGGACCAACCATCTATCCTTTTCTCGAGACTCAACTAATCCTGTGGTGATCCGATTCGTTGGTTCCAAATTGCCTAGGACCAACCATCTATCCTTTTCTCGAGACTCCTCCGATCCAGAGGTGATCCGACTCGTTGGTTCCTTATAGCCTAGGACCAATCATCGATCCTTTTCTGGAGACTGCTCCAATCTGGAGGTGATCCGAGTCTTTGGTTCCTCACGACCTAGGACCAACCATCTATCCTTTTCTCGAGACTCCTCTGATCCGGAGGTGATCCGAGTCGTTGGTTCCATATAGCCTAGGACCTACCATCTATCCTTTTCTCGAGACTCCTCCGATCCGGAGGTAGTCCGAGTCGTTGGTTCCATATTGCCTAGGACCAACCATCTATCCTTTTCTCGAGACTCCTCTGATCCGAATGGGATCCGAGTCGTTGGTTCCTTATAACCTAGGACCAACCATCTATCCTTTTCTCGAGACTCCTCCGATTCGGAGGTGATCCAAGTCGTTGGTTCCTTATAGCCTAGGACCTACCATCTATACTTTTCTCGAACTCCTCTGATGCGAAAGTGATCGGAGTCGTTGGTTCCTCATAGCCTAGGACCAACCATTTCTCCGTTTCTCGAGACTCCTTTGATCCGGAGGGGATCCAAGTCATTGGTTCCATATAGCCTTGGACCAACCAACCATCTATCCTCTTCTCGAGACTCCTCAGATCCGGAGGTGACCCGAGTCGTTGGTTTCTTATAGCCTTGGACTAACCAACTATCCTTTTCTCGAGACACCTCTGATCTAGAGGTGATACAAGCCCTTGGTTCCGTAGAGCCTAGGACCAACCATCTATCCGTTTCTCGAGACAATTCTGATCCGGTGGTGATCGGCGTCGTTGGTTCCGTATAGCCTAGGACCAACCATCTATCGTTTTCTCGAGACTCCGCTAATCCAGAGGTGATCCGAGTCGTTGGTTCCATATAGCTTAGGACCAACCATCTATCTTTTTCTTGAGACTCCTCTGATCTGGAGGTGATCCTAGTCGTTGGTTCCTTATAAACTAGGACAAACCATCCGTCTGTTTCTCGAGACTCCTCTGATCTGGAGGGGATCCGAGTCGTTGGTTCCATATAGCCTAGGACCAACAAACCATCTATACTTTTCTCGAGACTCCTCTGATCCGGTGGTGACCCGAGTCGTTGGTTCCTTGCAGCCTAGGACCAACCACCTATCCTTCTCTCGAGACTCCTCTGATCCGGAGGTGATCCGAGTCGTTTCTTCCAAATAGCCTAGGACCAACCATCCATCCTTTTCTCGAGACACCTCCTATCCGCACGTGATACAAGTCGTTGGTTCCTCATAGCCTAGGACCAACCATCTATCCTTTTCTCGAGGCTCCTCTGATCCGATGGTGATCCGAGTCGTCGGTTCCGTATAGCCTAGGACCAACCATCAATCCTTTTCCCAAGACTCCTCAGATCCGAAGGTGATCCGAGTCGTTGGTTATTTTATAGCCAAGGACCAACCTTCTATCCTATTCTTAAGACTCCTCTGATCCGGAGGTGACCCGAGTCGTTGGTTCCTTAATGCATAGGACCAACCATTAGTCCTTTTCTCGAGACTCCTCTGATCCAGAGGTGATCTGAGTCGTTGGTTCCTTAAAGCGTAGGACCAACCATCTATTCTCTTCTCGAGACTCCTCTGATCCGGAGGTGACCCGAGTCGTTGGTTCCTTATAGCCTTGGACCAACCATCTATCCTTTTCTCGAGAATCCTCTGATCCAGAGGTGATCCGAGTCGTTGGTTCTTTGTTGCCTAGGACCAACCATCTATCCTTTTCTCGAGACTCCTCTGATCCGGAGGAGATCCGAGTTGTTGGTTCCTCATAGCCTAGGACCAACCATCTATCCTTTTCTTGAGACTCCTCTGATCTGGACGTGAACCGAGTCGTTGGTTCCTTATAGCCTAGGACAAATCATCTATTCTTTTCTCGAGACTCCTCTGATCCGGAGGTTATCCGAGTCGTTGGTTCCTTATAGCGTAGGACCAACCGACCATCTATCCATTTCTCGAGACTCCTCAGATCCGGAGGTGACCCGAGTTGTTGGTTCCTTATATCCTAAGACCGACCATCTATCCCTTTCTCGAGACACCTCCGATCCAGAGGTGATCCGAGTCCTTGGTTCCTTATAACCTAGGACCAACCATCTATCCTTTTCTCGAGACACCTCTGATCCGGAGGTGACCCGAGTCGTTGGTTCCTTGTAGCCTAGGACCAACCATCTATCCTTTTCCCATGACACCTCCGATCCTGAGGTGATCCGAGTCCTTCGTTCCTTATAGCCTAAGACAAACCATCTATCCTTTTCTCGAGACACCTCTGACCCGGAGTTGAACCGAGTTGTTGGTTCCATGTAGCCTAGGACCAACCATCTATCCTTTTCTCGTGACTCCTCTGATCCGGAGGTGATCCGAGTCGTTGGTTCCATATAGCATAGGACCAACCTTCTATCCTTTTCTAGAAACTACTCTGTTCCAGAGGTGATCCGAGTCGTTGGTTCCTAATAGCCTAGGACCAACCAACCATCTATCCATTTCTCGAGACTCCTCAGATCTGGAGGTGACCCAAGCCGTTCGTTTCTTATATTCTAGGACCAACCATCTATCCTTTTATCGAGACACCTCCGATCTTGAGGTGATCCGAGTCCTCGGTTCCTTATAGACTTCGACTAACCATCTATCTTTTTCTCGAGAGTCGTTGGTTCCATATAGCCTAGGACCATCCATCTCTCCTTTTCTCGAGACTCCTCAAATCTAGAGGTGATCCGAGTCGTTGGTTCCTTATAGCCAAGGACCAACCAATTATCCTTTTCTCGAGACACCTCTGATCCGGCGGAGATCCCTGTCGTTGGTTCCTTATAGCCTAGGAGAAACCATCTCTCCTTTTCTCGAGACTCCCCAAATCCAGAGGGGATCCGATTTGTTGATTCCATATAGCCTAGGACCAACCAACCATCTATCCATTTCTCAAGACTCCTCTTTTCCGGAGGTGACCCGAGTTGTTGGTTCCTTGTAGCATAGGACCAACCATCTATCCTTTTCTCGAGACTCCTTTGATCCTGAGGTGATCTTAGTCGTTAGTTCCATATAGCCTTGGACCAACCATCCATCCTTTTCTTGAGACTCATTTGATCCGTCGGTGATCCGAGTCATTGGTTCCTCATAGCCAAGGACCAACCATCCATCCTTTTCTCGAGACTCCTCAGATTCGGAGGTGACCCGACTCGTTGGTTCCTTATAGCCTAGGACCAACCATCTATCCTTTCCTCGAGACACCTCTGATCCGGAGGTGATCTGAGTCCGTGGTTCCTTTTAGCCTAGGACCAACCATCTATCCTTATCTCGAAACACCACTGATTCCGAGGTGATCCGAGTCGTTGCTTCCATATAGCCACGGACCAACCATCTATTCTTTTCTCGAGACTCCTCTGATCTGGAGGTGACCCGAGTCGTTGGTTCCTTATAGCCTAGGACCAACCATCTATCCTTTTCTCGAGAATCCTCTGATCCAGAGGTGATCCGAGTTGTTGGTTCTATGTAGCCTAGGACCAACCATCTATCCTTTTCTCGAGACACCTCCGATCCTGAGGTGATCCGAGTCCTTCGTTCCTTATAGCCTAAGACAAACCAACTATCCTTTTCTCGAGACTCCTCTGACCCAGAGTTGACCCGAGTCGTTGGTTCCATGTAGCCTAGGACCAACCATCTATCC
>JAMKQA010009838.1:0-12298 GCA_024699735.1 Posidonia australis | reverse complement strand
CCACGCACAGGAACACGCAAAAGAAGCCAATCCACGAGGCCCAAGCCCAAAAGCACCAGACCACACAATGGGCCTCGGAACAGTAACACCTGTTCAGGAAAATAAAATTCATAAAATGTAAATAATTACAAAGTGAATTTTACAGGTGTTACATTTCTAGACTACCGGACGGAGTGTAGATGTTCCCATTACTGGTTCGATTCGTTCGGACGAGCCACGGTGCCACTTCTTGCCATCGAATTCCTATACGGACGAACGGATTCAAGGCCTACCCTTTTCGACTTTCTAGACTACTAGACGGAGTGTAGATGTTCTCATCCCTGGCATGATCCGTTCGGACGAACCTCGGTGCCACTTCATGCCTTCAAATTCCTAACCTGACAGACGGATTCAAGGCCTCCCGTTATCATCTTTCAAGACTACCAGACGGAGTCTAGATGTTCCCATCCCTCGATCAGTTCAGACGAACCTCGGTGCCACTTCTTGCCTTCGGACTCCTATCTGGACGTACAAATTCTTGGCCTCCCCTTTTCATCTTTCAAGACTACCAGACAGAGTCTACATTTTCCCATCCCTTGTTCGATGCATTCGGATGAGCCTCGATTCCACTTCTTGTAATCGAATTCCTATCTAGATGGACGGATTCGAGGCCACCCCTTTTCATCTTTCTAGACTACTGGACGAAGTGTAGATGATCCCATTACTGGTTCGATCTGTTCAAACTAGCCTCGGTGCCACTTCTTGCCTTTGAATTCCGATCACGACGGACAGATTCATGGCCTCCCTTTTCATCTTTCGAGACTACCAGACGGAGTATTGATGTTCCCATCCCTAGTTCTATACGTTCGGACAAACAAAGGTGCCGCTTCTCGACTTCAAATTCTTATCCAAACAGACGGATTCAAGGCCTCCATTTTTCAACTTTCTAGACCACCAGACGGAGTCTAGACGTTCCCATCCCTTGTTTGATCCGTTCGGACGAACCATGGTGCCTCTTCTCTCCTTCGAATTACTATCCAGACGGATGAATTGAAGGCCTCCTCTTTCCATCTTTCTAGACTACTGGATGGTGTCTAAATGTTCCCATCCCTGGTTCGATTCGTTCGGAAAAACCTCTGTGCCACTTCTCGCCTTCGAATTCCTATCCGAACGGATGGATTCAAGGCCTCCCTTTTTCATCTTTTTAGACTATCGGACGGGGTCTAGATGTTCCCATCCTAGGTTCGATCTGTTCAGATGAACATCAGTGCCACTTCTCGCTTTCGAATTCCTTTCCCGACAGACGGATTCAAGGCCTCCCTTTTTCATTTTTCTAGACTACCAGATGGAGTCTAGATGTTCCAATCCTTGGTTTGATCCGTTCGGACGAACCTCGACGCCAATTCTTGCCTTCGAATTCTATCCGGACGAACGGATTCAAGGCCTCCCCTTTTTTAGCTTTCTAGACTACCGGACGGAGTCTAGATGTTTCCATCCTTGTTCGATCCATTCGGACGAACCTCGGTGCCACTTCTCACCATCGAATTCATTTCCAAATGGACTGATTCAAGTCCTACCCTTTTCATCTTTCTAGACTACCGAACGGAGTCTTGATGTTGCTATCCCTGGTTTGATTCATTCGGACAAGCCTCGGTGCCACTTCTTGCCTTCGGATTCTTATCCAGACAGACGGATTCAAGGCCTCCCCTTTTCATTTTTCTAGACTACTGGATAGAGTCTAGATGTTCCCATCCCAAATTTGATCCAATCGGACGAACCTCGGTGCCACTTCTCGCCTTTGAATTCCAATCCAGACGGACGGATTCGAGGCCGCCCCTTATCATCTTTCTAGACTACCGGACGGGGTCAAGAGTATTCCATCCCTTGTTTGATCCGTTCGAACGAACCTCGAAGCCACTTCTCGCCTTCGAATTCCTATCCGAATGACCGGATTCAAGGCCTCCCCTTTTCATCTTTCTAGACTACCGGACAGAGTCTAGATTTTCCCATCCCCGGTTCGATGCATTCGGATGATCCTCGATTCCACTTCTTGCCTTCGAATTCCTATCCGGACGGACGGATTCGAGGCCTCCCCTTTTCATCTTTCTAGATTACTGGACGAAGTGTAGATGTTCCCAATACTGGTTCGATCCGTTCAGACAAGCATCGGTGCCACTTCTTGCCTTTAAATTCCGATACCAACAGACGGATTCATGGCCTCCCTTTTCATCTTTCTAGACTGCCAGACGGAGTCTTGATGTTCCCATCCCTGGTTCGATCCGTTCGGACAAACCAAGGTGCCGCTTTTCAACTTCGAATTCCTATCCAAACAGACGGATTCAAGGCCTCTGCTTTTCAACTTTCAAGACCACCTGATGGAGTCTAGACGTTCCCAACCTTGGATCGATCCATTCGGACGAACCTTGGTTCCACTTCTCTCCTTCGAATTACTATCCAGACGGACGAATTCAAGGCCTCCTTTTTTCATTTTTCTAGACTACCGGATGGAGTCTAGATGTTCCCATCCCTGGTTCGATTCGTTCGGACGAACCTTAGTGCCACTTCTTGCCTTCGAATTCCTATCCGAACGGACGGATTCAAGGCCTCCCTTTTTCATCTTTCTAGACTATCGGACGGAGTCTAGATGTTCCCATCCTAGGTTTGATCCGTTCAGACGAACCTCAGTGCCACATCTCGCCTTCGAATTCCTTTCCAGACAGACACATTCAAGGCCTCCCTTTTTCATCTTTCTAAACTACCAGACAGAGTCTAGATGTTCCAATCCCTGGTTCGATCCGTTCGGACAAACCTTGGCGCAACTACTTGCCTTCAAATTCCTATCCGGACGGATGGATTCAAGGCCTCCCTTTTTCATTTTTCTAGACTACCAGACAGAGTCTAGATGTTCTCATCCCAAGTTCGATCCGTTCGAACGATCCTCGGTGCCACTTCTTGCCTTCTAATTACTATCCGAATGGACGAATTCAAGGCCTCCCTTTTTCATTTTTCAAGACTACCGATCAGAGTCTAGATGTTCCCATCCCTGGTTCAATCCGTTTGGACGAAACTCGGTGCCACTTCTCGCCTTTGAATTCCTATCTGGACAGACGGATTCAAGGCGTCCCTTTTTCATCATTTTACACCACCAGACGGAGTCTAGATGTTCCGATCCCTGGTTCAATCAGTTCGGATGAACCTCGGTACCACTTCTCAACTTCAAATTTCTTTCCAGACGAATGGATTCAATGCCTCCAGTTTTCATCTTTCTAGACTACTGGACGGAATCTTGAAGATCCCATCCCTTGTTCGATCCGTTCGGACAAACCTCGGTGCCACTTCTCGCTTTCGAATTCCTATCCAGATGGACGGATTCAAGGCCTCCGCTTTTCATCTTTCTAGACTACCGGACGGAGTCTAGATGTTCCCATCCCTGGTTCAATTCATTCAGTTGAACCTTGGTGCCACTTCTTGCCTTCGAATTCCTATCTGGACAGAAGGATTCGAGGCCACCCTTTTTCTTCTTTCTAGACTACCGGTCAGAGTCTAGATGTTCCCATCACTAGTTCGATCCGTTCGGACAAACCTCGATGACACTTCTCGCCATCGAATTCCAATTCGGACGATTGGATTCAAGGCCTCCCCTTTTTACCTTTCTAGACTACCAGATGGAGTCTAGATGTTTCCATCCTGGTTCGATCTGTTCGGACGAACCTCGGTGCCACTTGTCGCCATAGAATTCCTTTCCAAACAGATTGATTCAAGTCCTACCCTTTTCATCCTTCTAGACTACCGAACGGAGTCCTGATGTTGCTATCCCTGGTTTGATTAATTCGGACTAGCCTCAGTGCCACTTCTTGCCTTCGAATTCCTATTTGGACGGACGGATTCAAGGCCTCCCCTTTTCATCTTTCTAGACTACTGAACAGAGTCTAAATGTTCCCATCACTGGTTCGATTCGTTCGGACGAACCTCGGTGCCACTTCTTACCTTCGAATTCCTATTCGAACAAATAGATTCATGGCCGCCCCTTTTCATCTTTCTAGACTACCAGACGGAGTCTAGATGTTCCTATCCTTGGTTTGATCCATTCAGACTAACCATAGTGCCACTTCTCGCCTTCAAATTCCAATCCGAACAGACGGATTCATGGCCTCCCCTTTTCATCATTCAAGACAACTGGACGGTGTCTTGATGTCCCCATCCCTGGTTCGAACCATTCGGACGATCCTCATTGCCACTTCTCACCTTCAAATTCCTCTCCGGAAAAATGGATACAAGTCCTCCCCTTTTCATCTTTCTGGACTACTAGATGGAGTCTAGATGTTCCCATCCCTGGTTCGATCTATTCGGACGAACCTCAGTGCCACTTCTTGCTTTTGCATTCCTATCTGAATGGATGGATTCAAGGCCTGCCCGTTTTATCTTTCTTGACTATCGGACGTAGTCTAGTTGTTCCTATCCCTGGTTCAGTCTATTCAGATGAGCCTTGACTATCGGACGGAGTCTAGATGTTCCCATCCCTGGTTGACCCTAAACCATAAGTCAAATCCTAAACCATAAGTCAAACTCTAACAACCTTAACCATTTCCCACTTCACTCCAACCATCTTAACCACTTCCCACCTCTTCTTAACCACTTCCCACTTCATTCCAACAACCTTAACCACTTCCCACTTCATTCTAGCCTCCTTAACCACTTCCCACCTCTTCTTAACCACCTTCTACTCTAACCATAGCAACCAACCAAGCCATTTGGAAGCCTATAAATAGCCCCATTTGCAAGTGAAAAAGGGGACTTTGGAAAATTGGAGAGGTGAGTCTTCCAAAGCTTTTTCTCCCAATCAGAGCAACCAGAGTGATCCTAGAGCAAGGAGGAAGCTCGTGGAGGAGAGAAATTGGAGTTCCCCGCCCTCTCCAGCGTGCTCCGGCGGCCTCTAGCGTGCTTCGACGGCCAAGCTCATTGCCAGACAACGTATGCCCTTCTCATACCTCTATTTACTTCAGAAATGCGCTCCTAGGTCTCCCTCTACCTCCCTCGATCGATTCAATGGAGCCAGAGGTCTCCTCTAGTTGGAATCCTGTTCCTAGGCCTTGCCGGAGCAATTTTCCAGTGGCTTAGGTGGGGGTGTGAGTCTAGGGCATCACCTTGGCCTCAGAGTGCTCAAACCTCCTTCCCAGACCTCCCTCTTACTTGTCCATCCATCAAAACCCCACTCGAGTTGCTGTGGAAGCCCCCAATCAGAGATCATCGGAGTTATGCATCATTGTCGTCACCGAGGAAGATGACTGAAAACAGCGAAGAGACGTGCACCTCCAGCCCCGCCGTGCCTTTTCGATCATCTAGAAACACTCCACGGCATGCCCCCAATGCATCGAGCCTTAAGAGTCGAGCCTCGTGCCCTGAATGACTCCCATGACCATGCTCACAGGAGAAGACGACGACGACAGCAGACAGAAACCAACATCATGCGATCTTCCTCCATTTTGGTCCCTGATGGAAGGGGAATGATCCTCACCACACCGCAAAGCCTCCTGGATCCCTAGATCACGCGCCGCAGCCCTCCAACACCTCCTTCTTCTTTGGTGCCGTCACCAGAGTGCCCCGACGGCAAGGGAGGTGGGAGGCCCACTCCAGTCGTTGAATCCTCATTCCAGACCATTGGACCTCTCTTTCCCCTCCTCTTCTTGCTCCCCGTGATGTCTGATCTTAGATCAGGCCATGGGTAGCCTCTGAGAGCCCCTCTTGTGGTCGTCGACGGCGGAGTTCCGTCGCCAACGGTCGTCGATTCTTTTTCTTTTAAAAAATAAAAATAAAAATAAGTTTTCTTTTAAATAATTTCTGAACATTTTGTTTTCTTACATTAAGGTCCTTATTTTCTTACAAGTAGGTCCTTTCTTCTTACAATTAAGTCCTTGCATTTTTTTTAAAATCGTTTGAATAAAGTTTGATTTGAAAATATTACAATGTGCCCCCTAAGCTTTCTTGATAATGTTTTCCAAGCTTAAAAGTTTGACAAAAACCCCTAGAATTTCTTTTCATGCATTAAATTCCAGCATTTTTGCATAAAAAACCCTGAACTTTGTTAAATAGTTTTGAATGCATATTTCTTTGTTAAAATTGCAAATTAAACCCTGGATATTCAAACATTCACTCAAATATGCTCAAAAATTGCATTTAAAACCCTAAGTTTCATGAAAATAATTCTGAATGCATATTTCTCTGATTAAATTGCATTTAAACCCCTGAGCTTCATTAAAACAACTCTATAAGCATATTTCTCTATCAAAATTGCTAATTAAACCCTGGGAATTTAAATACTTGCTCAAATGTGACTTAAATTGCATTTTAGCTCTTGAACTTTACTGATTTCCCACTGAATGCATGGTTTCTAGGGTAAATTTACATGTCAGCCCCTGAAACTTTCTGATTTCAAACATGTACTCTTTTTCTTGCATATTTTACCATAAATTTCCATAGAATTGCATTAAATGCATGTTTTGATGGCAAAATTGCATTCTGACCCCTAAGAATCAACAATTTGACTAAAAATGCATAGTTTTGCACATTTGACCCCAGGTTTCTTCATAATTACATGAAATGTTTTTCTCTATGTATTTTTGATGATTTAACTTCAGAATTTCAGTTTTATTTTAGAATTTGGGTTTTTTGCACAAAAACCCTTGGAATTCACTTTTTTGCACTCTTGCATCCATTTTGCACATTTTGTTGCACTTTTTCATGCATATTTTCTCGTATTTTCTTCCTTGCATCGTGCATGCATTTCTAGCTCATTTTAAGCTTGGCTTTTTCATTGTTTCCGAGATTTCTTCCGATTTTCGCATTTTTTGACTTGATTTGGCTTTTCATCGCCCAAGGGCATACATTAACAGGCTTAACAATGCTGACATTGTCCCGAATGGGGATTATTTTCCCCAATTTGTTTTTCTCAGATTTCTTCGAGTTTTTTGCTGATTTACGTGATGCTTTCCGAAAGTTTCTCGATTTTCACGATTTTC
Organism: Posidonia australis; assembly: GCA_024699735.1. Classification (NCBI taxonomy): domain Eukaryota; kingdom Viridiplantae; phylum Streptophyta; class Magnoliopsida; order Alismatales; family Posidoniaceae; genus Posidonia; species Posidonia australis. Next base: position 5,303 of record JAMKQA010009838.1, on the reverse strand, counting down.
CTCATCGCCCACGAGCATACAGTAAAGCGGCATTCTCAATGCCTACATTTGTCCCTGAGATTAACTTTTTTCCTTTATTCTCTTCTTCTCTTTGATTTGGCATGTTTTTCAGTCATCTTTAGCATATGCATTCAGAATAGGCAAGCACACATCCAATAGACCATTTAGCTAGTAGGAAACCTAGAAAGACTAAGTTCCTTGGGCACATGGGGGTGCCTAACTCCTTCCCCTTGCATAACAAGAATCCTTACCATTTCTCTGGCCTGCATTAATTTGTCCATTACATCCATTAGGCACAGAGCATACATGTTTACTTCATCTTGTTTTCTTCTTGGTTTTCTTTTGTGTTTGGTTTTCCTCGTCATTCCATTAAAAATCTAGGTGGCGACTCATTACCTTATCCTTCCTTGTCTTTCCTTGGTGTCTCTGAGTGTATTCTACTTCTTCGGATTCACCATCTTCGTCGTGACCGTATCGGGACTCGTCGTGTGCTTCCATGCACCAGTAAGGAGAGCCATGTAGGGTTCCACTAGTATGGTCACAATTGTGTTGACGTGGTGTTGTGTGTGGGAGCAACAACTACTGAACCGATATGGCCGAGTTCACAGGCCATTGTACTCCCGCCAGCCCAAAAGGATGATCACCAGTAGATGGAGGAATATGTTGTGTGTACAGTGGTGATGATACTAATGGCAGAGAAATGGAGCCTATTGTCGAGACATCGAGAAGCTGTGGCGATGGATACGGTGGTGGTGTGATTGGTGCAACATGAAATGCCTGAGCAGGCAGAGATGGATCTTCAGGAATAAGACAAACAGGTGTAGCCAAAGTAGGATCCAAAGAAAAAGCCATGCTCTACAGCCTCTATGCATGGGCCAGAAGCTACTGAGACTGTATGGTAAGAGAACCATCGGTAGCAGTATCGAGGGCCGGAAGAGCAAGCGTAAGGGATGTTAAAGGGGTTGGAGGTTCAAATATCTGGCTAGTTGAGTACATATAGATGAAGCAATCGCAGCCAACTATGTGTCAAGAGGAGCTGAACCAACCAAAGGATAGGACATTATCAGATCAGGTGCCCTTGTGGTGGTCACAGTAACTGCCTTAGTCATGGGCTTCACACCAATCAGGGTCTGCCAGTGTCCTGAAATTGAAGGACAGAGAACTCCATGTGCTTGGAAGTGGTTGTCATGGCGTGTAGGTGAAGTAACAAATGTCAAAGTAAGGGAGGAAGGAGGGGCGGAAATAGGTATCCCTTCCAGAGCAGCTGGTACAAAGGTCTTTGAAGCTCGCTGGGCCATAATACACCACGAACACATAAGGATGGGACTACGATTGCAAACTGGGGGACAACACTTACAAGGAGCTATCGTCGAAAATGACGAATAGCTCAGGGATAGACGGTCAAGAATAATGCCTCAAGACTGAGGTCATTGAAAGGAACTCCCGAGGTCTGGCCTAGGAACTCGCACACAACACACTATACTTGACAGAGGAAAAAACCAAGTGTATTAGCGAAGAAGAAAAGGCAGAACAAAAGAAGAAACAAGTGAGCCATGCAATTGTTTGTTAGGATGGTATGAATGGCACACATGCACATGAATGCTACTAATATGTGCTTTCTCACCATGCATGTCCCACATGGGCTTGACACACGAGACACACTAATGGGTTTTGGTTTTGACTCTGGCCAAAAAAGTAAGGTTCCTATTCTAAATCCTGGCCAAAGCATAGACAGTGGTGCGTTGGTGGCCTCGACTTTTGTAATAGCAAAGAGTTGTATCCTCTACAAACACTGACACAACCCTAAACAAGGGGGGACAAACTAGCGACACGCCCTATGCCAAAGCTATAGAACTGGCTACCAGAATTGTCCTTCGCAAACTATAGGTGGACTCAGAGGAGAAGATGCATGCCCTACATGATCAATCATGCAATATGCTTTTGTGTATTTTACTTGCATTTTATTAAACCAAGGGGATTGTGAGCATTTGTCTCTAGTTATGCCTTATTATTTGTTTATCTGAGTTTGTGTGTTCTATTTGAACTAGATAGGAAGGCAAACATGTCTCTACTCTCTTAATCATGGCAAATCTAAAAAGGGAAGAAATCACATAATCATGGCATCCATACACTCAAGCAAAAGGCACGAGCATGGCATGTGCTAGTGTAGTGCTCACAGGTAAGTGAAGAAAAGTAAGCATCAAAAGGCATGAATTGAGTCATGTGCATGTGCTATGGCATAACAATCTTGTAAAAAGGTATGTATTGTCAAATATGTACAAACAAGTAGGACATGCAATCAAACACAAAGTATCAAGCAAGCAAGAAAACCAACACAAAAGCCAGAGTCTAGTTATCCCCAGCGGAGTTGCTAGTTCTTGTGACCATGCCGATGGAACCCTGCACAACTCCCCGGTGCGTGGAAACACACGAGGAATCCCGATATGGTCACGGCAAAGATGGTGAATCCAATGAAGGAGACCAGACTCGGAAACACCAAAAAACGATAAGAAAAGGATAAGGAAAAGGAGTCGCCACCTAGTCTTTTAACGGAATGACGAGGAAAACCAAAATACAAATAAAAAAAAACCTAAAGAACTCAATGCATAGAAAACACATGTATGCTCCATGCCAAATTGATGAAGTGCATAGATCAATGCGGGGCAGAGAAAGGGTAAAGATTCATGTTACGCATGGAGAAGGTGTTAGGCACTCCCATGCACCCGAAGAATTCAATCTTTCTAGGTTTCCTACCTACCAATGATCTTGTGTGTGTATTCTTGTTTAATTTTAATGCACTTGCCTAAGATGAATGCTGAAACATGACAAAACAAAGAGAAGAAATGAATAAAAGAGAAAAGATAAGGAACATAATCCAAGAGACAATGTAGGCATTGAAAATGCCACTTTTTTGTATGCCATTGGGCGATGAGGAAAATCGTGAAAATCAAAAATATTTGGAAAGCATCACACAAAATAATGGAAACTTATGAAATCTGAGAAAATTAAATGATAGAAAAATAATCCTCATTCGGGTCAATGTCGTCAACATTGTCAAGCCTGTTAATGTACACCCTCGGGTGATGAAAGTCCAAATCTAATCAAAGTCATGAAAATCGGAAGAAATCCAAAAAAAAAAAGGAGAAAAAATAGTTTTGAAATAAGTTTGAAATGCATGCACGATGCAAGAAAATAAGCATGAGAATATATGCATGAAAAAAGCGAACAAATTGTACAAATGAAAGCATGGGTGAAATATGTAAGTTTCTAGGGTCCTCTGTGCAAAAATTACATATTCCTAGCTAAAGGCTGAAGTTTCCAGGGTTAAATTAGCAAAAATGTTAAATAAAACACATTTTATGCAATTTTAGGGAAGTTGGGGGTTAAATGTGCAAAACTGTGTATTTTTGGTAAAATTAGGATTCCTAGGGTCCAATCTCCAAATTTTCCAGCAAAACATGTGTTCAATATAATTTTGAAGAAATTCAAGGTTAAATGTCCAAATTAGTGGGCTCGTGGATGAAAATATGAATTTCAAGTGTCTGATTTGCAAATGTGCCATAAAAACATGCATTCAGTGTAATTTTGGAGGAATTCAGGGCATAAGATGAAAATCTAAGCAGTTTTGAGTAAAAACATGAATTTCAAGGGTTTTATTGGCAAATGTGCTAGAAAATCATATTTTCAGTGCAATTTTAGTGAAGTTTAGGGTTTTATGTGCAAATTAATAAACTTAAGGTGAAAGAAAACCGAATCAGAGGTTTTTAAGTCAAAATTTAAAGCCTGAGAATTAGTAAAAGAAAAACACATGGGCCACATTCCAAATTTACCAAGTCAAAACAATATTAAAATGATTTATAAATGAATGTAGGGACTAATATGTAATACAAAAGGACCTAAATACAAGAAAAAGAAAATAAAAGAAATTTTTTAAAAGAAGTTTTTAAAAACAATCGATGATCGCCCACGACTGTAATTCGCCGATGATGACTGTCTGGGAAGCCATCCAAGGCTTCCCTAACGCCTGATCTTGCATCCAAATGAGTGGTCCAGAGCTTTCGGATGCTCGACAGCGTGGAAAGGGAAGTTCCCCACCGCGTGAGGGCAAGAATGGCACCGTATACTTTCCTCCCAACCAAGCTCGCCGTTGTCTCCAGTGACATCGACTACAGGGCACGATCGAGGCTCGAAGTGGGGTTCTGATGCTTCCAGAGTCTAGAAGGAGTGGAGAGGGAGGTGCTCTGATGCTCATGAGAGGGCTACGATGAAGTGACACACGGTCGATCTTTACTAGAGGTCGTCTTGTCTGGAGACGGTAGGCACTACGAGCGGCGAGTTGCTTCTAGTGGCTTCTAGGGGAACTGTGTGGCTTCCAAAGTGGAGAAAAAGCAAGGAGGGATCTAGCCTAGCTACTCCACACACACTAAGACACGAATCACTCAGTGAATTCATACCCCCACCTCACTCGTCAGAAAATGGGTCGAGCGACCCATAAAACTCTAAAATTTCGGCCATAAAGCTTCCATTCTTCACTCGAATGACTCCAGGGAGACTAAGGAAGCCCTAGGGAACCAAATGCAACCAGATCAAACTTTGTTTAGGGCATACCTGAGCTGACAGAAGGTGTGGGCTGCATGTGGTCACCGGAGCTCACCGGAGACGGTGGCCGGAGCTCTGAAATGCACCTCTTCCGAGCCTCGTCAGTAGTCTGAAGCTTTTTTGCTGCATTGGTTGGCTTGATTGCTCTGGTTCGAGTGATCTCCTCTTGGTTTCTCTCCTCTCAAGCTTTCTCTTTTTTTTTTCAAGCTTTCCCCACTCTTTTCAAGCTTTTCTCTCCTCCTCTTTTCCTTTTGCAAATGGGGTATTTATAGGCTTGCAATTGCTTGGTTGTTATGGGTAGTTTGTTATGGGTTGTTATAGGTAGTTAGAGGTTGTTATAGATTGTTATGATGAAGAGGGAAGTGGTTAGGGCTTGTTTAGGTGGTTAGAGGTTGTTATAGGTTGTTATGAGTTGTTATAATGGAGTGGGAAGTGGTTTGGGTTTCTTTAGGTGGTTAGAGGTTGTTATAGGTTGTTATGAGTTGTTATGATAGTGTGGGAAGTGTTTAGGGTTTGTTTATGTGGTTAGAGGTTGTTACAAGTTGTTATGGGTTGTTATGTGTAGACACCCCGATTTTGCAGTCACTCGACGGCAGGCTCCTCTAGAAGATGCTCTGGTTGCAACCACCACTCCTAAACCCTAACTCCATAGAACCCTAGGCCCACTTAGACCCAGACAGACCCAATTAGGCCCACACAAGCCC
>JAMKQA010009837.1:0-11290 GCA_024699735.1 Posidonia australis | reverse complement strand
TCATTAAATAAAGATGTAGTTATGGTAACTAACTTTTCCATTAGATCTATCATAAAATACAAATCTAATGGTTGAATATGTATTATTTTTATATCAAATATATATATATACACCATAGATATGTGCATATATCAAAATAATTTGTGGAATTACTTTATTTTATCTCTACAGCTCTTCTACAAAATAACTATTCTAGAATATATAAACTAGAATATGAATTATTATTTTGGATTTAATGCAACAATTGCACAAGAAAAGGGAATAATTCTTCCTATTCGAGGTATTGCAGAAGTTATTCTGCATCCAACGAAGGGCAAAGCTCTCCTTGTTGGCACAGAGGGTCACGTACATACCTTTTACCTGAACTATTTTGTTTATATTTTGAAGGTTAGATTGTAATGGATTTAATTGTAACACATCGTTGGACTTTATTTGAAAGAAATAATGGGTAAATTTGAATTTCCCACATATATTTGTGAGTGGTTTTTTAACGTTTGTCCCATGAGTTCCAAGCCATCTTTTCCAGTTGGAAATTGAAGAATTAAAAAAAAAAAAAAAGGAAGAAAAAGCTTCTTGTATATTAGAATACTCTAACTTTTTGGACTTTTTTTCAAAACAGACTCTCAGGTTAGTAGCTAAAAAGGCCCAGGCCCATAGTTTCTATATTAGAATTGTTGTGTTTTAAGCAAAAACCATGTTGGCGAATAATATATCCAGGGATACGTGAATGTGAAAAGCAACATGGTTACTTTCACACCCATCACTGCACGCACGGTCACCAGAGGTCAAGTGCACAAGGAAACATGGTGTCACACCCTTCACCTCGCATGTAGTCACCAAAGGTCAAGCATAAGGGTGGAACGTAGCACTAAGGTAAATAATATTGCACATGTTCAGAAACACCAGAAACATCGACTGGATTGATTGCACAAGTAGCGTGATCAAGTTGGAAAGTAAGTTTGACACACATGCAAGTTCAACATGTGCGTGGCTAAATAGCTGCATGTTTGGCATATGCATGTTCGACACGTGCATGTTTGACATAAGTAAGTTCAGTACAATGCACGTAGATGTTACTTAGATGCATGGTTGTTGTTGAGCAGGGACATTACGCCTAAAAAGTTAGATGATGCCGAAGTAATGTAATAGACTGCACGTTAAGGCATGAACGTATCACAAGCTCAAGCAAGTGGAAATGCTACTAGTCAACTGTGCATTGAAACTTGGAATTAAAATAGGACATTAAGTAGATTAAGATTAAATGAAAAATCAAGAGACAGACTCTTGATTGTTGGACGTTGGTGAAACACGTAAGTGCACATGTGTATATAAATATGTACAGGTTTGTTGTAGGACAGAGACATATCTCATTCTAGTAATTAAGTACTGTGACTGACATTAAAGAGTTGCATGCATGCAAGTATGAGTGCTTGTAAGTGTCTCGAGTGTATTCTATTTATGAATAATAAAAACCATGGTGCTTCCTTAACCACTTCTTCCTTGTATATTATGATGTTTGTGATTGTATAGACTTAGTTAAGCGTAACGACACCTAGCCATCACTTCGCATCGACGGAGTTTTGTGTGTGATACAAAAAAAAAAATTCCATGCTAGTGATCACCTCAAACTTGGTTGCAATTTTCTTAAACGCATTGACAACGTGTATGTCCTTAATCTCAACATAAAATTTAATCACGCAGTTCACTTACAATAACACATGCACGCGTTGAGGTATTTTCAACCCTAGAAGTTAACCAAAGTTTTTTTTTTTTTGGTAAAAGTTTAGATATATGTATTTCATCTACATTAAATGCCAGGTAAGAAAAACATTGTACTGTATTTAATATTACATCACCATTGACAAGCAGCCTAAAAAATAGTGTCCAAAAATTACACCAAAGAAGTTAACCAAAGTCCTCTCAACCTTTTTTGATTGGTGTTGAGCATTTTCTGCTACTTTCATAGGAGTTGGTGGTGAGAGAAGAGCGAGCGAATAACGTTCAAATGGCAATCATGGATGAGCAGAAGAGTACCATCCTCTGCTGTGAGGAGGGAGAAAAGGAGGAGATTGGTGTCATGGATTTTCTTCATCACAATGTGTGAGGCTTTCTTTACTTCATTGCAGGTGGAAGAAATCCATCACGGTAGAGAGGATCCTCCAAGCCAGATTCTTCAGGCTTTCTAACTCAGATCTGGTTCTGAACCTCCCATACCAGAGGAGGCGATTGACACCATCTAGCTTAATGCTTTTAGCATCTTGCACCCAATGTCACTATAAGTTTCTTCAATAATTTTGTAAAGTTTTGCTAACTATGGCGTAGCCTCAGTAAACAGAAAGAGCTCATATAATATGGAAGAATCACAATGTGTTGTTAAGGAAAAAATCACAGGGCAACAAAGCTGAACCAAGAAGGTTTGAAGCACATGGCGAAAACACCGTGAGAATATGCGCTCGAGAGGTTTGAAGCCCTCCCGCCGCCGACGCCCTTCCGACAATCACCTCGCTCTGATGCACAAGGCGACTGCCTTCGACTGGCTGGCTTTTAAGAATCGCCTGGTTGAAGAAGACCCCTACGACGATGTGGCTTTCCGCCCTCCTCCTCTCAAGCAGGCTAAATCTTCTTCTTTTACCTCTTCCCCCCGAGCCCAGGTATGCGTCTCAGGGAAGTGCCGCCCTTCTTCTTGTGTAGCCTCTATTCCTCCCCCATCAGGTTTCTCCTCGGATCCCTTGGGTGGAGTGGAGCGTTTGTGGATTTTTAGATTCGCTTGGCCAGATCTAGGCTGTCCGGCGTCGTTTCATTATGCCTCTGATTTTCGGATTTGCTTTGGGCCGTCCCTGAACCAGTGGTTGGACCTGGAGTTTGATTTGTTTTTTTTATCATCTTGCTTGTCTTCTTGTTGGAGGTGCTCCCTTTCTAGATGTGTTTTAGAAATGGTTCCGGATTTTGATATTAATATACTTAGATCTGGCTCTTCTGCATATGCTTTTTCGCATCATGTCTCTTTGATCGATTTCTGTCCTGAGCGACATATTGTTTCTGCTTCTAGCAGAACCCTCGCTTGCGATCCAGAATCACAGGAGCAGAGCAGCTATGCTCCTCCCCTTTTTGCCTCTTCAGACACATATCATTGTCTGAGTCTATCTAAGGATAGCAATCCTCCCCCGTCTGTTCTCTGGTTGGCGCCTCTCTCGCCAACGGTGATGCTTCGTGGTTCGACCGTCGACCATCCGCACAACGCTCCCTTTCCTGGCCGATGGACTTTTCTGAGGGCAGGTTCCCGAGGTTCTGATAATGGTGTCAGATTGCCAGGCAACTCCTAGTCTTCTGTGTAGTCTTATACGAGTTATAAGCCACCTGTTTTTTTAAGCCAACATGAAGCTAAATCAATCTTCTCTCTCAGTTAATCACGCGTCTATTAACGCTTCTAATATTAACTCTAGAGTCGATTTCGCAACTCCTCTTTTGTCGTGTATGACTAGCCATCCTTGGGCCAGTCGCGCAGCCTCTAACATTAATGCTTGCAGTCTTTTTCTCTCTCATGTTTCAAATCCACCGCCTCTAACTTCTTTATTACCTGAGGACACCTCCTCAAACCTCGTTCCCGTCAGTAGGGTTGCGTGCTCTGCGGACAAAATCCCTGACGCAAGGATATACTCTGACATATGTAATTATCAATCTCCTTCCTCTCCCGCCCCTTCCCCTTCCGTGAGGCGCCTCAATTGTAACTCTAACAGGTTCTCTATTCTTTCCTCTCCTGTTCATCCCCCTGCAACTGGCCTCTCCCGTCTCTCTGAGATTGATTCTAGACACAGTTCAACTCCTTCTCTCCTTCCTTCGGGAGATTGGCAGGTGATTACGAGGAAAAAAATCTTCTCTCCGCGGGTAAGTTTCTGTCGTACATCTGGTAGATGCTTTTCCTGTGGCCTCTGGGGTCATCAGGCTAAGAAATGTAAATATGTAGGGTTTTGTTTTAGATGCAAATCATCTTCTCACTCTGTGACCACCTGCAAATTCTTTCAAGCCCCTCAAAATTCCTCTACAAGGTCTCCTGATATGGCTGGTCTGTCGCCACATTTCCCAACCATTTTACCTCCTTCTGCAGCGGTCTGTGACCACTCTCTGGTTCTCTCGCGGAGTGCTATTGTTACCTCCCACTCCCCCTAACTTACTAAGAAGTCCATAGTAGAACATATTAGGACCTACTGGCCTTGTTCTTCCGAGGTTGAGGTGCAAGACTTTTCTCTTGAAAAATTCTTTTTAGTTTTTCCCTCCTCCCAGATTAGAAATGATTATCTTAACCAATTTGGAGCATCCCTTCAAATGATCTCTGCTTCCTTCACTCCCTGGTCCCCGAGCTCCAACGCGGTGTTAACTTTGAAGGAAGAAGGGGTATGACTCAGACTCGAAGGTATTCCTCATCACCCTTGGAATATTGATGTCTTCCACCACATGATCTCTGATTTTGCTGAACTATTGGAAGTAGACTAAACTATGGATTCTACTAAATCCCTGAGTTACTCTAGAGTCAGGGTGAAGATTCATCCAGGAAAGGATATTCCCGATTGTCGTTTTTTTTGCTTTTGGCAAACAGGTTTACCCCATCAAATTCTGGAGAAGCTGGGACTTATGTGCCACCAGTGCTATCCCTACTCCTGGACCCACTGGCCCCTTCCCTGCTTGGCCTACTAATTCTACCCCCTCAGCATCTGGTTCCTCTGGTCTTAACTCTAATCGCAAATCCTTTAAGACTAATAGATGTTGGAGAGGTGGAAAAGGAAATAAGACCTCTAGGGGTGGAAAAAATGTCTAGACAAGATCCATTAGCCCTGCCTCCCATCCTGCATTTACCTCTGTAGGCATTTTACCTACTCCACCCTCTGTCTCGGAGGCTGGCCATGACTTCTCAGTTCAACCATACTCCCACTCCCCCTCTACTGAGTCTCTGCATATTGGAGATGAAACATCTAAGTTTGTAGAGGCAGAAATTAAGGCATGTAATCTATCCATGGCTAAGTTCAAAAAGGTTCTTCCTGTTTATGACTGTCTGGAGAAAGATGACTTGAGTGGCCCTTTTGAAGTTGTCTCAGAGACCCAGCCACCAACTCCAATCCACCCCCTAGGTACTTCTGATGATCCTGTTTCTTCAACTACAATGTTAGATTCTGATCCACTTCTATCTGGGTTTATATCATCTGATTCTTCCTCTGTTGTTAATGATGATAGCGCTAATAATTTTCTTAATGATACTCTTAATTGGGAGTCCTATGATCAACTCATTGTTTTTTGCAATATCATTGGAATTTCCTTAAAATCCACATATGAGGCTAAGAACTTTCGTAATTCTATTAAAGTGGAGCAGGGACTTCCTCATATTGATTTAAATATAAATTCCAACTTGACTGAGAACCTAGATTCTCTTTCTCTTTCTCCACCCAATTAATGATCATTTCCGCATGGAATATAGGAGGCTTGGGCTCCAGTGGGAAAAAAAAATGGGCTATTAGTAACTTTGTTAAAACTAACAAATGCCATGTCATTATCATTAGTGAGACTAAATTAGAGACTTTTACTCCTTATGCTCTTAGGCAGCTAGGAGGAGGTTTATTAAATCAATGGACCTTTATTCCTTCCCTGGGGGCCTCTAGGGGACTTCTCATTAGGTGGAATGATAGATTTTTAAAGTTGTTGAACACTATTCCTACCACACACTGCCTCTCTATTAATTTCACAAGCCTTTCAGATGGTTTGGATTGGTGACTCACAGGGGTATATAGACCCTACGATCCCATTCAGAAAAATGAATTCCTTGCGGAATTAGACTTTTTAAGCAAAAAGGTGAATTCTTATTGAGTCATTGGAGGGGACTTTAATCTCACTAGATACTCACATGAGCAATCCACTAGGTGTGGCATTTCCTCTATTATGAGACAATTCAACGCCTTTATTGATAGTCACTTCCTGGTAGACTTCTCTCCTAATAATTCTAAGTACACTTGGTCCAACATGCAAGTGCCACCTATCATGGTTCAATTGGACAGATTCCTTGTCTCTATTGATTGGGCAAATACTTTTCCCAATTCTTTCTGTCTGGGCTTGACCAGGGTAGTTTCTGATCATATACCTATCTCTCTTAATATCACTTCTCTAGATTGGGGTCTTAACTCATTTAAATTTTACAAATCCTGACTTCTCTTTGAGGGGTTTAGCTCTTTCATTGAATCTTCTTAGTACAGTTCCCTTAACATCTGTACATCTTCCTCTCCTGTAACTAAATTTGCAAACAGGCTCAAACAGCTTAAGAAATAGATTATTTGTTGGATTAGGCTGGTAGGAAAGGTTAGATATAGCAAACTACTTTCCATTGAATCCCAAATTACCCATATAGACTCATTAGCTGAATCTCAACAGTCAAATGCAACTATTCTGTCTTAGAGAAGAAACCTTCAGTTTGAACATTTCTCCTTCCTCCAAGAACAAGAAGAATATTGGAAGCAAAAGTCAAGAATCCAATTACTTAAAGAAGCAGATTTAAACACATCTTTCTTTAATAATGTGGTCAACAGCAGAAGAAGAACCAATGCTATTCACTCTCTGAAGACAAAGGACAACATTACTTTCTCCCCTTCCACCATTTCCAAGGAACTAGAGGACCACTTCACTAGACAATTCAATATACCCACAAGAACTAGTCCTGAATTGAATTGGGATGCCTTAATCCCAACTAAAATTCAGAATCCCTTGGACTTAGAAGTTGCATTCTCCTTGGAGGAAATTCACAATAATTTGTTGCTCCTACCTGGAGACAAGGCCCCGGGACCTGATGGCTTTCTAATCTTCTTTTTCCAACAATTCTAGGACATTCTCAAAGAAGATATCTTTGAGGTTTTTAATCATCTGTTTTCTTCTACAGAAACAGACTTTCTTTAACCTATTAATCAAACTTTTATCACACTAATCCCTAAGCTGAAAGGGGCATAATGCATAAAAGACTTCAGGCCTATAAGTTTGTTGAACAGTTTATATAAAATAATTACTAAAACTTTGACTTCCAGGCTTTCCCTAGTCCTAGACAATATCATTGACAACTCTCAATGTGCCTTCATCCCAGGGAGACACATTGGGGACTGCTTCCTGGTAGCACAGGAAACATTACACTTCAAGAAGTTGGCTGGTACTCCTGGATATCTCCTGAAATTGGATTTTGAGAAAACTTTTGATAATGTTAACTGGGATTTTTTTTATTGGCTTCTCTTTCTAGCTTAGGTTGTGGACCTACATGGATTAATTGGATAAAAATGTGCATTACACATGCTAGGTTCTCCATCTTACTTAACGGCTCCCCTAAAGGTTTTTTCCCTGCCACAAATGGTTTAAGGCAAGATGACCCACTGTCACCTCTCCTCTTCATTACTGTCACACACATACTGAATAGAATGCTTTCTCTTGCTGTGGAATCCAAGCTGATATCTGACATCCAATTTCCAAATGGAGGCCCTAATATAGTGAACATTCAGTATGCAGATGACATTATCTTATTTCTGTCTGCATGTGAGGACACCATAATCAATATTAAGAGGATTTTGTGTTGCTTTCAGCATTGCTCTGGTTTGAAAATTAACTTCCATAAGTCCTCCCTTACTGGCATAGGTGTATCAAGTGAACTCATCACTAGATCATCCCAAATCTTGGGTTGCAACACTTCTCTTTTACCTATAAAACATCTGAGACTTCCCCTACACTTTAGGAGGGCAACCTACATTGATTGGTCTCTAGTCATTGAAAAAATCTTTAAAAAAACTCTCTCTTTGGAAGGCAAAACAATTGTCTCTATAAGGAAAATTAACTTTGGTTAACTTTGTTCTCTCAACTATACCCACTTACTATTTATCTGTGCTACACATCCCTGTAGAAGTTGTTAAAACCATTGATAAATGTAGATCCAGATTTCTTTGGAAATCCTATTCTTCCTCTTCCTCTATTAGTCATCTGGTTAAATAAGATATACTTTGCAGACCAAAGCATCAAAATGGATGGGGAATTATAAATATTAAAAACTTTAATCTTGCTCTTAAATCTAAGTTGCTTTGGCAGTTACTTTCCAACATTTGCTCTCTCAAGTGGAAAGAAATCCTAAAAGCAAGATATTTTGCTAGGAACTGGCCTGGGGCTCTCCTCAATACATCCTCAAGTAGGCCCTCACCCTTATGGCAAGAATTGAAAGTATGTTACAATTTAGTCAATTGCTGCACCAGCTTTCAAGTTCAGAATGGTAGCAGCACTATATTCTGGGAAAGTAAATGGTGGAATGGGGCAAGACTTAAATACTACCTTCCTGACTTTTTCCTATTGGCTAAAAGTAAAAAGACCTCACTTGCTAAGACAATTGAGACCTTTAGAGTTGATTTTGGCAAATTATTTGCCGACCCTCAGTCTCTAGCCTATATTAGAAACATTCAGGAACAGGTTGATCTTCTTTCAGATATTTTGTCTAACCTTAACTTACTTCCTAAGGATGACATCTTACATTAGAACTTCTCAAATCATATTTCCTCAGTGAAATCATGTTACAATATTATCACTGATGATGGCCTTAGATTTCAACACCATGACCCAATTTGGTGCAGCTAGGCTCCTTTGAAAGTAAAAATCTTCTCTTGACTGATACTCTATGACAAAATCTTGACTAAAGTAAATCTATGTAAAAAGAGCTAGATTAATCCTGAAGACTGTATTTTTTGCAATGTACATAAAGAAACAATTACTCATTTATTCATTCATTGTCCTTATTCTATTTCCATTTGGAGTGCATTTATTCAAGGATCTCTTTACCCTGATGTATTTTCCATTGATGATCTGTTTACATGTACTCTTCCTCTCAAACTTAGCCTACCTATTAAAGAATGTTATACTCTGTTTCAAATCATTCTGTGGACTATTTGAAAGGAAAGAAATAACCACATTTTTAGAAGGATTTGCAAAGATTCTAAGATGTGTATAAATGAAATTACTTTTCTTATTCATGACTGGATCGATGCTATGGCTTCAGGTTTTGATAAGGATGAGGCCCTCCGCTCTTATCACCTCCTTCCAGCAAACTCGCGAAACCGAACTCACTACCACTAACTTACCTACCTATAGGGATGTAGATTCATTTCAACCCTATTCTACTCCAGTAGATGATCATCCGATCAATGATTAATTCCCTATTAGTCGGGTTTTTTTGACAATTTTTGAGACATTACTACTCTGACTGATAACTTGATATAATTTTTTGATTTAACAGTTCAACTTTACAGGACTGTATTAACAAACAATATTATACTATTTTGTTTTTACTAGGTTTGTTTGCCTGAAGAACTTATATATCATAGCTTACCGTTAACAAAAACAAGATAAAATGGAAGAAACAAAACTGAATTTCTGACATTGAAGAAACGCGCTTTCCACCTGAAATCTGGTTCTTCACCTTTCCTTTTTTCTTAAAATACTCTTCCCTCTCTCAGTCCCAAGGCAAGATTTACAACACAAGTAGTTTGCTTTTCTCATCTCACAATCACATGACAAGCTAATTAAGAAAGTAAAAACTTCATGCGAAGCAAATACCACCTAGTGTCCATGACAGAAAGAACGTCTTGTCAGTAGACACATCCGAGGAATTTCATGTCCTCGGCCTCTATTTATTTATTAAGTTTAGTGGGACCAATGGCTTGGTAGGTACCAATATATTGAACAAAGAAACTAGTGAAATTCAGATGCGTCATGTACTAAGAACCACAACCGTGCCAATCCTAATATTTTATAGAGATAGATGAGTACCAAAATGTAAGTCCAGCACCATATTGCCTTGGACTCAGAAGAATCGTATTGATTGTCTCAAGACGCAAGCACAAGTAGTAGACACAACATATAGCCTCATACAAAAAAAAGGTGTTTACGTTTAATGACAGAATAAAACCAATAGCTAAACAAAGAAACTTGATCCTCACATCCTGGAATAGAGAGAAGAGCAGTCAATATGATATTCATTCTATGATTTTAAAATCGGCATGAATAAAGCAACTAATCAATTTAGTTTAGCTGCATCACTGCTAGATAAAAGTTGGATGCATGAACAATAGGGTGAAATATATATAGCAAGTAACCTCAAAAGGTTGGGATATGAAAACGTGACATATTTATTTCAGAAGAGATCTTGCTAAGTGCTCCCTCGCAGTAGCTAGGGCCTGAGTGATGGTCTGAGCAAGGAAAAACAATCATGCAAATTAGTGGAAGCAGCTCTATTAAGGGATTAAGAACAACATATTTCCTCATAAACAATAAAGCATCTCACCTGCTCGGACAAGGGCACTGAGCCATCCACACCATTAGCTGCAACTTTTCCAGCAATCGTGTCTGCATCTGTTTCCAAAATAATCCTGGAAGAATGTAAAACAAAAATCATGGCATCTCGTTAAATTATTCCATTTGAGATCTCATAGAGACAAACTTGCAGCTACCACAAGAATCACAAATCTCTTAATTTGGACAACACATGCCCATCTCTTAGGCATGCACATGTACAGAGAGAAGAGCAGTCAATATGATCTCATAGAGACAAATGTGACAGATTTTATTCCAAGTCCAAAAATAAAGGGATACAAGCAGATTACATGATAATTTCTGTGATTTTGATTCTACCTGTGTTTTTCAAAAATAATAAGCTAACAGCTTCGCAAGTGAAAAACACAGTGCACATACCCTCTATCAACAATTTCATCAATGCAAAGAAGAACAAGGTCCAAGTTCTCCAGTGCAGTTCTTTTCTCCACATCATTCCTGCAATAAGCATCATGATTAAAACAATCATGATAAGTAGGAACCTCTAAATCTGAAAATATAGATGCAGGAATATTTTCAGGTTCAGCTTAAATCAGAATCCCTAGGTGGATGCAGAACAGATGAGAATTTTTTTTATATGTGAAAAACGACAGCTAATTGTTAAAACAAGATGAATTAATCACAGCAAGTTTACCTGAGGAGCAGTCCAACAGCATCAAAGAATCCTTGAAGAACACTTGCTAAAATAAGCTCATTTTCCTCTTCACCCGCAGTAACAAAAAAGTGCAGATCGTTAACAAACTTATAGACCACAATGCAACTCTCAAACATTGCTATCTCCGCTGTAATATCCATGAAAAGTCATGATTAATAAGAAAACCGATTTTCAAGCACCAAAAAAAGGTAAAAATATAAAGCATAAATGCCATCAGAACTAGCACTAGATTAAGACTTTGTGTGTGTGTGTGTG
>JAMKQA010009836.1:0-12251 GCA_024699735.1 Posidonia australis | reverse complement strand
CTCCCCAAAAGAATAATTCTTTATGTAAAAATTGAAAAAAAATGTAAAACAAATGATGTAAATATCTTTTGTATTTTTTATGTAAAAATGTAAAAAAAGATTTGTATTTCAAAAAAATATATATTAATAAAAAAATATTTTTTTATTATATTGTTTTATTATATTTTTTTAGGCCCGATGGACCGGCCCGGCCCGGCCTGTTGGCTCGTAAACTCAGCCCACATGCGGGCCATGGGCCGTGTCGGGTCCATGGGTTGTTGCAGCCGGCCCAACCCGGCCCGGCTCTGACCAACCAGTAGACCGACACGACCCAGTCCAGGCCCGGGCGGGCCGCTAGTTCCATGGGCCGGGTCGACCCGGCCCGAATTCCATGTCTACTCCTCAGCACACATTCATTTTCTTTTCAAAACATATAGGTTTTCTTTTGAAAACCATAATTCATTCTCTTATCATTGCAGGAAATCACTTCTTTGCAAACGTGACTCTTCGGTCCCAAGCTCTAAACCACATAAATTTATGCATTCATATATTGACTGGGTTTCATGCCCAAAAATCTCATAAAACTATGTATTTATCTATTTCTTTTCATTTTTTAGGCCTCAAGCTAAAACCACATTTAAGTTTATTTATTTAAATTTCATATTCTTCCATTACATTTACATGGGAAAAAACATTATCAACATATGCCAATCAATCATTTAAACTCATATTTGCAACCTTCATATACACTTTTAAGCACATAGGCCAAAGGTCTAGTTCGGCAGACCAAACCAGAACGATAAACCAATCCATGCATCATGCGACCAGAACAACCAATCGATTGTCCAAAAATCCCTATTTCGAACAATCAAAACATCTCAGTCGACCAAAATCCCTTGGAATGGAAGAGCGACGAGTTTCAATCGACCGAAACTAAGGTTCTGGTTGAATACTGACAGGAAAATGACGTACCGAATCAAAATCAGGATATCGAATCACCAATTTTCAATAAACTTCCTTTGAGCCTAGCCAACCAAAAGCCGAAATTGGGATTCCAACCAACCACAAAATACAACAAAATCACCAAATGTAGAGTCCTAAGTCATCTACCATTTGGGATAAAAATCATTCAAATCCATTAAGCATACTTTTTACAATAAAATTACAAAGACATAAAGCTCATTTCATAAGCACTGTAGCATACATACCAAAAATTCGCCTAAATCCACAAAAATTTATCCTAACCACAAGATCTCTACACATTCATGACATTCATTTCATTTCCATCATTTATATCATTTTATCATTATTTTTCATGCATAATTCACCATTTTCATGCATTTTTCCCAAAAACAGAGAAATTAAGGAAGAGAGCGGTCGTGTACCTTGCTCGGCACTCCAACGACCAACACACACCTCGGCGAGTCTCCTCCTGCCTCCAATGAAGCCTCTCCCCATTGACAGCCGCACACACAGGGCTTCTCTCATCTTGGGCACCAACTCCACTTCCGTCTCTCTCTCGCTTGCCACTGCCTTCTCCTCCTCGATCCTCCCCTCCTCTTTATCTCCTCATCCTCCTCGAATCACACCAACCACCATCCACCTGAGCTGATAGTGGAAGAGATGGAATGAACACAGGGTCGACTATGGAGGCACGGGTCACGGAGGAAGGAAGAAATGGGAGGAAGAAGACAGACACACGAATCAAGGAACATTGTGCTCAGGTTAACTAATATCCAACCTAGATCCCACATACATGGATACAATACTAAGAACCACACAATCAGGAACCAACATTCAGCTACACCCAGAGGGAGAGACACAACAATACCAAAATATCAGATTATCCATTAATAAACCATTTTCA
Organism: Posidonia australis; assembly: GCA_024699735.1. NCBI lineage: Eukaryota > Viridiplantae > Streptophyta > Magnoliopsida > Alismatales > Posidoniaceae > Posidonia > Posidonia australis. The sequence goes on along the minus strand of JAMKQA010009836.1, from coordinate 10,405 downwards.
AATATTACAATTACTTTTATAGTTTACATTAATTGGATAATCGGATCCAGATGTTACAGAATGCCACCATGAAAAATTTGCCAGGCACAGAATTGAATTTTGGAAGGAACTCGATGATTCCACACCTGTTGACAACAAGCCAATTGAATGCCTCCATCACTAATGACCTAAAATAACGATTTCACCAAATAACAACTATTATTTGACCATAACCATTCAAAGGAATCACAATTAAAAGTCAACTTGGAAGAGCCATGGGATTTTAAAAGTGAGAGTAATTCAACAAAATCAAAGAGCTCACCATCATGTAGATCCCTCTTGATTCTAACATCCCAGACAATCCTCCGAACTCCCATAACACTCACATATCCTCATACAAGGCAAATCAGCAGCATGAAAGAAATCCAGAAAAGACAAACGCAATGTTGAGTCATCGATCCACCCATCCTCCCAAAATATAACTCCCTCACCCCTCCCCAACACCAATTTCATACCACACCTCACAACTCCCTCAGCCCCCAAAGTACCTTTCCACAACCTAGCACCACCTCTGACATGATTTTTGCTGGATAAGAAGATACTCCCTCTATACCACTTTGGAAGCACCACTTCTTGCCACAAAGATGAACCACATTCCCCACCCTCCTGCAATCTCCAGATCCATTTACCAAGAAAGAAGTGCTAGATCGAAAGTCCAAAAATCACAAATACCAAGGCCACCTTCTTTTTTTGACGTGCACATTCTATGCCATGCAATCATGTGAAAACCAGTCCTGTTACCCTTTTTGCTGTCTTCCACAGAAACTGACTAATGATGCTTTAAGTCTTTTGCCATAGAGATTGGAATCCTAAAAATGGAGAGGTGGTAAATCAGAAGATTGGAGAGCATAGAAGAAATCAAAGTAAGCTTGCCCCCGATAGACAAGAATCTAGCGTTCCAACCAGATCATCTCCGTTCAAATCTGTCAACCACCAGACCCCAGTCCCTAGCTTTTAGGATTCCTCCACATAAAGGCAGACCTAACTAGTTGAAGGGGAACGTGTCTATTCTGCAGCCAAGAAACTGAGCCTCTTCCATAATGACCCTTTCATCAAAGTAAACTCCAACCACTATAGACTTATGAAAATTAACTTTCAGTCCAATAATCATCCCAAATAGGCCCGACGGACAAGTTACATTAATCACCACTTGGTGGCAAGCCAAGGAACACCTTGGATTCCTCTGCTAGGGCAAAAACTGATATCAAATAGGCTTCATCTGCTTTGACACACATCCTGCTGAACACCTCTGCCACCTTGCATCAATCCACAGCCACAACCAGAAAACACTTTAGGGGAGTCATTCACAAGGACTAAAAATTTTGCAGAGATCACACAATACCCAATCCAATCTCTCCACTTTTGACCAAAACCCATACATCTCATAACCTCGTCCAACCTTTAGATTGACTATTACAATAACATAAATATTTTTTTACTAGAAATAAGAAAAAACGACAAAATGATATTAAAAATGATACAGGCAAAACCTAGCACAGCATATCATACCTAAGTTTACCAAGGACAATACCAGTGTCATTTGCTCGAACCAATCCAATATCTTCAGGAGCAATGATTTCATATGTACCTTTGAATTTGAGCATACCATCCTACAGCATGTGCAACCAGTGAACAGGTTTATAAGCATACCTCAGCAGTACAACTCAAAGTTCAAATAAATATACATAAATTTAAGAGTCTTATTTCATGTGTGTGTGAGAGAGAGAGAGAGAGAAAGAGAGAGAGAGAGATGTAGAGAAAACCAAGAGAAGTGGAATGCATTCGTGCCTGGTGGATCCCACTTTCATGAGCAAAAGCATTCGCACCAACTATGGCCTTGTGGGGTTGTACATGCAACCCACTGTGCTCTGCTACCTGACAAGAAAAACACATTTCATTACATAAAAAGTCAAATTGGGTGAATGAATATGTTTAAGTATCTGGATAAAATGTGACGATATACCATCTTGCTTGCCATAACAATATGCTTGGTGTTGATTCCAGTATAAAGTCCTCCTATGAGTTCCTTCCTACACTTCATAGCCATTACAACCTATTGAAAGTTGAAAATATATAGTATGAGAGGCATGTATACAGAATAAAGTTGCTGCAGGTGCAACTAGAAGGCAGATAACAAAATTCCTTTTACAATGGAATTTCTTGGCAAAGTTTATTTTATTAACAAACAGTATGATCTTGTTTTTCTTTTTCCCCTGCAATGAAAGGTATGCATTCTAATTTTTAAGGATATGCATATTTTGGGTTTTTTATTTAATAGAACTAAAAAGTTAAAAAGTATCTATTCATAAAATATTTGTATGGATGGTTCCATGCTCATTCACATGTAACTTATTAAAATTCACATTCCAACATAAGTTTAGTACCTCCTCCAAGGAGGCATTTCCCGCTCTTTCACCGATCCCGTTGATGGTAACCTCTACTTGCCTTGCCCCTGCATAAGCTCCCTGATTTTTTCCTGAGTAATGAGAAGATGTAGAGAAAAAAAAATGTAGAAACCAGAAATCAATGAAATATAACAAAATCAAAATAGAAGTCATACCGCCAAGGTGTTAGCAGATGCAAGGCCAAGGTCATTCTGGCAGTGTGTTGAAACGATCACATTTTCTATTCCACGAGTGTTAGCTTTAATGTCGGCAATCAAGGATCCGAATTCTGTAGGAAATGTGTAACCAACCGTATCAGGAATGTTAAGAGTTGTTGCCCCAGCCTTGATAACTTCTTCCAATATATGATAAAGAAATTCTCTATCAGACCTGGACATAAAATGGAAAAGTTACAAGCTTGCAACATAAAAATCTTGATATCAGTTCAGAGCATTTGTTCAATCTTCACAATAGAGAGGTTTATAACAATAATAAACAAATTTATCTTTTATATGACAACCGACTTTAAGAATCTCCTAACTCTTAAGCTACCACTATAAACCTAAAGCTAACTTAACTTCTATCAAAGGCTCTATTAAACTTAACATGTAATTATCTGTTCAGCCTAGCCTCCACCAAGCTTCGACAAGGAGGATTGTGATACATAATGTTTAACATAAAACATATACCAAATTTTATGAATAAATAGTTAATAAAACAGATTGGTGTGTTCTCCTTGCAAGAAAAAATGGAAGTGAGGGAACACCTGTTGTCTAACTGCATCTCCTGGAAGAAGTTTAGTTCTGATAAGTGCAGTTTTTGATGATTAGTTCCTTAAGAGTGACAGAGATTCAGAAGTGTATTTTTAATATTTTTGCATTTTAAAAACATATATTATCAAAAGTTATGATAGTAATCATCAATTGTACATTTAATTAACTAAAAATTAAATTATTATGGTAGTTTTTTTATACGTCAATGTCAAAATAAAATCCAAATATTTATTAAAAGTTTAAAACTACCTTCCAACATATAAAAATAATAATTTAACAAACAATAACTATAAATATACTCATCAAACCTACAAAAAAAAACAAAAAAATTATTCCAAAACACATGTAATGTTGTCAATTATAATATTAATTATTATAGAAAATTATCAACTTAAAATCATTATAATCAAATTATAATAAATAAATATGTTTATTTTCTCAAAGTTCCGAATCCAAAAGAAATCCAACATGGTAAATTCATGCTAACAAAAAGAAAACCAAATGGAGTTGCATTCTCACCGTCCAGCATCTTCCGGGCTGAACTCGACATCCTCACACCCCAAGCTCCTCGCGTACGCCACCATCTCCGTGGCGATCTTCGTCACCTCCTCCCTCGTCTTCCTCAACTTATGCTTCATATGTATCTCACTTGTGGCAATAAACGTGTGCACCCGGGGCCTCATCGCATGCCTCACGGCCTCCCATGAGGCATCGATGTCCCTCTTGTTGCACCTCGCGAGCCCGCAGATCACCGGCACGTGTCCGTCCTCCCCGACAGGATGGTTCCCGACCTCGATGGCGATGGACCGGACGGCGTAGAGGTCGTCCAGCGACGACGCCGGGAACCCGGCCTCGATGATGTCGACGCCTAGGCGGGCCAGCTGGCGGGCGATTGCGAGCTTCTCCTGGTTCGTCATGGTGGCGCCCGGGGACTGCTCGCCGTCGCGGAGGGTGGTGTCAAAGATGCGGACGTAGGAGGGGTCGGGGATGTGGGAGGGGAAGTAGGGCGGGCGGGAGGATGGGGAGAGGCAGCAGCGGAGGAGAGCGGAGCGTTTCGGGTGGCGGGGAGTGCGGAGGAAGAGGAGGGAGGAGGAGGCATGATTAAGGTTAGAGATTGGTTTGAGGAGGAGGGAAGAGGAGAGGGAGGTGGAGGTGGCGGCGATGGCCATAAGTGAGGAGTGTGAAATGTGAGCGGACGAGTGCAGCTGGGCATGGGTAGGGGAAATAAGGGAGGAGTGTGAAATGTGAGCGGACGGAGACAACTTGGTCCGTGTACAAGTCAGCAAGTTAGAAGAAGACATGGACACGGCGGTTGACCAATGCCATCCCATATTTTCACGTAAGTTTCGCGAATTAAAAGGAAGTTTTCTTTTTAAAAATTTTCGTCTTACATTCTTAATCAAAGGACCAAACAATCCAACCAATAAAATTCCTACAGAAACAATAACAACTCCACTCGATGGGGCGAAATACCAAAGTCTTTCGCTCTTGTTCCAGAAATTCTAGTCGCCGCTCGAAAGATCTTCTCCGTCGCGCCACCTCCTTCGACTGGGAAGCCTTCAAGGCTAGTCTCGAGGAGGAGGAGGTGGAAGTTTCCTATCCCGCTGTCCCGATTCGCACCTCGCGTCGCAGCTCGCGAAGACCTCTTCCTGCGACGGGGTCTGCCCCTTCTTCCGTCGCTTCGATCTGCACCCGACGTCGTAGATCTCCCTGATCTCCTTCTGCGGTGGGCTCTGCCCCCTTCTCTAGTACCTGCAGAGAGGCCCCGGGTGGCGCGGACTGGTCCTTCTGGCACAATGAACCATAGATTGAGGAAGAAGTCTCTCCCTTCCTCGCAGGTATGCGATTCTGAAGTGCTTGCTTCCTCCTCCGCCTCCTCTAATGGTGGCCTTCTTCCATCGGTGGCTGACAGCCTCCCTCTCTCGGATCCCAGCTTCCTGTTAGGGTTTCCCAGTCGAAACGACCCCCCTTGGGGTGGTTTCGTATTTTCTTTGGACATTTTTGGATAATTAGCTGGATGGGTGTACGATAGTTCATCGACCACTATCCCCTGTGCTATTAATCTAGATCTATATGTGGATTGTTTTATTAATGTTAAATCCTTGCATTTTAGTGGGTTTTTGGGCTTGAATCGTTGCCATTTTAGCTTGGATTTAGCTCCCCTCTTGAACGAACGGAGTTTTCTCCCGTTTTCTGTTGAGTACTTTGCAAGACCTGGTTCTAGGGGTCTCGGTCTAGGTCTTCATGAGAAATCTTCGCCTTTGCGGCGGCGGGTCTCAGGTGATGGCGTAGGCCACTCCTCCAAGACGGGGGTTGTTCGCTCACCGGACACGGAGAGTTGTCCTATTTTCTCATCTCCTTCTGACACTATTGTTACCTCTGCTCCGTCGTCTGGAGGGTTGTCGCCGGTGGGTGGCTGGAAAGCTTTTCCTCCCGCTTCCTTCACGTCGACGACTGGTCTGCGGTCTGCAGCCTCTGTCAGGTCCTCTGACAGTGCAGAGCCCGTAACGTGTTCCGTATGGAACTATTCCACCTTCGTTGTTTCCGTTCCCCCACGGAAATTTCGTAAGCCCCAACTTATCATGGACCCATCCCCAGACCCTCTTTGGGGTTGCATCGTCACTGAGGACGCCTGCGAGTATGGTAACATGTCAGTCTCTGACTCGGCGTTTGAATCCCGAGTTGTTGCGGTCCTTCCCCACGACGCTTCGGCTCTCGAAAGCTTCTCTGACAACACGCAATTAATGCGCTGTCCGCAGGCCTCCCCTGATGATTATTTTCTGACTCAAGACTCTGACTGCACGTCATTCGTGCCTCGGGCCCAACCCGTCTCTGACTCGGACTCCCGCGCACCCCTCGAGCTCCAAGATGAGGCTGATTTTTCCCACTATAGCTTGAATAATGAGTGCGTTTATGACAATGAAAATTTATTTAGCCGCTTATCTGTCAATTCCGATGCCTGTGAGATGTTTCAGTGGGCTATCCGCACGTCTTCTGTGCCCCCCTTTTCCAACGACGGTTCTAGGCTGACAGCTGCACGATCTTCTGACGCCGAGATTTTTTGCGATTCTCTGGATCCTTCCAATATCCCCTCTTCTTTGGGTTCTCGTTTTGCACCTCTTTCATTTACTTCCCCTAACCTGAGGAGTGCACAGCCTTCCCCCTTTGCTACGCTTGCGGAGTGGTCGACGGTGTGTCGACGAAAGCCCCGTTCCCTCTGGTAAACTTCTGTCAAGCTTCTGACCGTTACTTCAAATGTGGCCTTCTAGGCCACATCAAGAGCAAATGTAAATACTCGGGTTTATGCTTTCGTTGTCTTTCTCCTACTCATTCTGTGGCGGTATGCAAATTTTTTCAGGAAGGCAACGAGACTGCTCCCTCTTCCCCAAATATGGCAGGCCTTTCTCCTCACTTCCCTTCTATCATTCCCCCCTCTGAGGCGACTTGCGACCTTCTCCTTTCACTCTCCTGCTGCGCCCTTGTGTCTTCTCAATCCACACAACTGACCAAGGAGTTGTTGGAGTACCACATAGCTTCTCACTGGCCGCTGGCTTCCGGGGTGGAAGTCAAGGATTCAGCTCCTAGCAAGTTTCTTCTACGTTTCCCCTCTCACAAGATAAAGATTGATACCCTAAATCTTTATGGCTCCACTTTGCAAACCATTTCTGCCTCCTTCACCCATTGGACTCCACAGTCTAATGCTGTCTTCACCCTTAAAGAAGAGGGAATCTGGGTTAGGCTCGAGGGTATCCCACACCACCTCTGGAACGTGGACGTCTTTAAATGTATAGTTTCCGACTTCGCTGACCTACTGGAAGTGGACCTTTCAGTCGAACGTGCAAAACAAAAGAGTTTTGCTCGTTGTAGAATCCAGCTGCATCATGGGAAAGAACTACCAGACAACCGTTTCTATGCGTTCGGTCGTATAATCTATCCTATTAAGTTCAGACATAGCTGGGATATGTGTGGCACCCCCCTCCCCTCCCAACATTCTCCTGTTGCCTGGCCCTCCTGTACTTCTCCCGTCACCCACCAGAGAGCCCCCCCTAACAGAAAATCCTTCAAAGCTACTAAGGGCTGGCGCGGGAACAGGCCTGGGAAATCATCAAGACCAGGGGTTAACGTATGGATAAGATCTTCCTCCCAACCACAATCTAGTAACCCTCTTCCTGCTTCTGCCAGTATTCTCCCCACACCACCGGTCTTCGATGGATGGTATAAAGCATCCCCCTCTCCCTCTACTTCAGAAGGTTGGAACAAAACCTCTCCCACTCCTCCTGCCTCGGAAGGTTGGTATAAAGCCTCCTCCTCCCTTTCCTCCAAACTGGACTGCTCCCTGGGTTGTGACACGGATGCAACCCTAGATGAATCCAAATTTGTCCAGGCTGAGATTCGATCTAGGAATCTCTCTGTGGGAAAGTTTAAAAAGTTGCTGGCCTTGTACGATTGCATGGAGAAGGAAGTCTCGACGGAGAAACCTATCTAGCCGCTCCCCGCTCATCCTGACACCCCGATCCATGCTCCAGGTACTGTTGTGAACTCAGTTGAATACATCCCCTGTAATACTAGTCCTGTTATTCATGATGCATTGCCTCCCTATTCTGGCACTGATTTATGTTCGAATAATATGCATGATAATGACTTAGACTCCTTGAAATGGGACTCATGCCAGCACTTTCAAGAGTTTTGTGGGAAAATTGGTATTTTCCTTCGCACCAATATAGAGGCACAGAACTTCTTTTCCAGGGTTAGGCTTGACCAAGGGAAAGTACCCATTTCCCTAAGAGATCAGACTTGTTCCAGCGAGTGGGAGGATTCCTCTCGATCTCTTAATTTGCGTTAATGATAATTGCAGCATGGAATAGTAGGGGTCTAGGGTCCTATTCAAAATCGCGTGCTGTTCGCAATCTAGTTAGATTGTAGAAATGTGACATCCTAATTATCACTGAGACTAAGAAAGATGAATTCTGCCCTACCTTGCTTAGAGCCTTAGGTGGGAAGAAAATCACCTCTTGGTCATTTCTTGCCTCTTCAGGTGTCTCAGGTGGCATCTTGATTGGTTGGGATGGAAAAAAGCTGAGTCTTAAAGCACACATATTGGGCGTTTACTGCCTTTCCTTACAATTTCTGACACTCGAGGACAATTTTGATTGGTGGCTCACAGGGGCCTATGGTTCGTGCGTTCCCAGTCTTAAGTCTAATTTTATTGAGGAACTGCGTGGTCTTAGCCAAATGGTTAATGATAATTGGGTCATAGGTGGAGACTTTAACTTGATCAGATACTCTCATGAACATTCTTCTCGTCCCAGAGCATCGACGCATATGACAAGCTTTAATGACTTTATCGATGGTAATAATCTGGTAGACCTTTCTCCTATTAATTACTCCTATACTTGGACTAACTTCCAGGCGGTCCCTACGATGGTCAAACTTGACTGCTTCCTTGCCTCAACCCCTTGGTTAGCTAAGTATCCTAATTCCTTCTGCTTTGGGATGGCCAGAGTAGTTTCTAACCATGTCTCAATTGTGCTGAATACGGTTAAATTGAATTGGGGCCCGCCTCCTTTCAAGTTTTACATATCCTGGCTCCTCTTTGAAGGATGTTCTATGTTTATTCAGGATTGCTGGTTGAGGTCGAGGGATATTTTTTATACAACAAACCCTCTGGCTAGATTCTCTTATAGATTGAAACACTTAAAGCATGGTTTAAAGAGCTGGATTAGTCCAATCAGAATTAAAAGAAACCAGCTACTAAATGACATTGAGTCACATATTTAGGACATAGACTGCTTAGCAGAGCATACTACTCTTAGTGAAGAGACTCTAAGAGAGAAACAAGACTTGCGAGGTAAACACTTGGAATTTTTGAAGGAAAAAGAGATTTATTGGAAACAAAAGTCCAGAATTCAATGGCTGAAAGAAGGGGACTCTAATTCTGCCTTCTTTCATAATGTTGTCAATTCGCATAGACGAAACAACACTATATTCTCACTCAATGTCAACTCCTCCATGATTACATCTCCCTGGCTATTAGAGAGGAATTTGAAAAACATTTCTATTTTCAGTTTAATAATGCTCAAGGATCTACTGTTATCCTTGACTGGGATTGTCTGGTCCCCAACAAAATTTCTAACCCAGAATCAATTGAAGTTCCATTCTCAGAGGAAGAGATTAAGACTAACTTATCTAGGCTTCCTGGAGAAAAAAGCCCTGGTCCGGATGGATTCCCAATTTTCTTCTTTCATCTGTTTTGGGACATGCTGAAAGAAGATATATTGCAAATCTTCTAGCATATATTTGCAGCCAGTGATCTTGATACTCTATCTCCCTTCAATCAGACATTCATTGTCGTGATCCCCAAACATTTAGGAGCTAATACCATCACTGAATTCAGACCTATTAGCTTGGTGAATAGCATATATAAGATCTTCACTAAAACTCTGGCCTCCAGGCTCTCTCCCATTCTCAACAAGGTCATAGATACATCCTAATGTGCCTTCCTCCCCGGTCGGTCTATTGGGGATTGTTTCTTGGTAGCCTAGGAAACTATTCACTTCTTGAAGTCCTCCAATAACTCTGGTTTCATCCTGAAGTTGGACTTTGAGAAGGCCTTTGATAAGGTTAACTGGGAATTCCTCCTTGATTCCCTGCAAGGGTTAGGATTTAGGGGGAAATGGATTTCATGGATTAAGATGTGCATCACCTCTGCAAAATTTTCCATACTTCTTAATGGCACATCTCATGGTTTTTTTGGAGCTGCCAATGGGCTAAGACAGGGGGATCCTCTTTCCCCATTGCTCTTTATCATTGTTACTCATATCTTAAATCGCATGTTACAGCTTGCACTGAGTCACAATCTCATACAAGGTATTCAATTCCCACATGGAGGAGCACACGTTCTTAATATCCAATATGTGGACGACATTATACTATTCTTATCTAATGGGGTTGAAAACATAAAAAATATTAAGCGCATCCTATGTTGCTTCCAATCTTATTCAGGGCTCAAAATTAATTTTTCTAAATCCTCCTTAACTGGGATTGGGATTGATCAAACCTCTATTGTTAATGCTGTTAGAAATATTACATTAATTTTGATGATTATTTACTTGTGCATATTTTCATAAATATTATAACTTGAAAAAGATATAAAGTGTCTTATCATGAAATCAAAAACGACATACCGGCATCAAGAGCGGCAGACCGTTT
>JAMKQA010009835.1:0-16645 GCA_024699735.1 Posidonia australis | reverse complement strand
TTTATCCAGATCAGCCGTCATCTAGTGAACAAGACAGAGCGGTAACACAACGAACAAGTAAGGCAGTCGTAATTCAGAATGCGTCCACACGCAAGTGTTTTCTAGCGGATCGCCATTGGCTAAACCGGTTATCCATGCCCCTAGCTTCTATTGTTCTTCTCTTTTAGCAGTATCCCAAGTATTCCGAAACTAGGGGCATGTCAGCTGCCTTTTGGTACTTTTCTCCAATTACCAGGGGCATGTCAGCAGCCTTTTGGTATTATTCTCTTGATATCGGTATCTCGTCAGCTGCCCTCCTTGGATATCCTGCCTTTCCTAACCGTCACCGCCTGCTTCTCGGTGGTTGTATTCGGTATCCTGCCTTTCGAACTGTCACCGATTGCTTCTCGGTTGACTACTTCGTCTATCTTGCTTTCCGAACTATCACTGCCAGCTTCTCGGTGGACGTATTCGGTATCCTGCCTTTCGAACTGTCACCGATTGCTTCTCGGTTGACTAGTTCGTCTATCCTGCTTTTTGAATCATCACCGACAGCTTCTCGGTGGATGTATTCGGTATCCTGCCTTTCAAACTATCACAGATAGCTTCTCGATCGACTAGTTCATCTATCCTACATTCCGAACCGTCACCGCCTGCTTCTCGGTGGACGTATTCGGTATCCTACCTTTCGAACTGTCACTGATTGCTTCTCGATTGATTAGCTCGTCTATCCAACTTCCCGAACAGTCACCTCTTGCTTCTCGATGGACGTATTTGGTATCCTGCCTTTCGAACTATCACCGATTTCGTCTCAGTTGGCTAGTTCATCTATCCTGCATTTAGAATCGTCATCGGCTGCTTCTCGGTAGACGTATTCGGTATCTTGCCGTTCAAACTATCAGCGATTGCTTCTCGGTCGACTAGTTCATCTACCTACCATTCCGAACCGACACCGCCTGCTTCTCGGTGGACGTATTCAGTATTCGACCTTTCGAACTGTCATCGATTGCTTCTCGGTTGACTAGTTCATCTATCCTGCTTTCCGAACCGTCACCGTCTGCTTCTCGGTGGACGTATTCGGTATCTAGCCTTTCGAACTGTCACTGATTGCATCTCGGTTGATTAGTTCGTCTATCCAGCTTTTAGAACTGTCACTGCCTGCTTCTCGGTGGATGTATTCGGTATCCTGCATTTCGAGCTGTCACCGATTGCTTCTCAGTCGACTAGTTCGTCTATCCAGCCTTTCCGAACCGTCACCGCCTGCTTCTACGTGGACGTATTCCGTATCCTGCCTTTTGAACTATCACTGATTGCTTCTCGGTTGACTAGTTCATCTATCCTACTTTTTGAATCATCACCGGTTGCTTCTCGGTGGATGTATTCGGTATTCTACCTTTCGAACTGTCACCAATTGCTTCTCAGTCAACTAGTTTGTCTATCCTACCTTTTCGAACCATCACCGCCTGCTTCTCAGTGGACGTATTCGGTATCCTGCCTTTCGAACTGTCACCGATTGCTTCTCTGTCGACTAGTTCGTTTATCCTGCTTTCCGAACCGTCACCGTCTGCTACTTAGTGGACGTATTCGGTATGCCGCCTTTCGAACTGTCACCGATTGTTCTCGGTCGACTAGTTCGTCTATCCTACATTTCCGAACCGTCACCGCCTACTTCTCGGTGGACGTATTTGGTAACCTGTCGTTCGAACTATCATTGATTGCTTCTCGGTCGACTAGTTCGTCTATCCTACTTTTTGAACCATCACCGTCTGCTTCTCGGTGGACGTATTCGGTATCCTACCTTTCGAACAGTCAACGATTGCTTATCATTTGACTAGTTCGTCATTCCAGCTTTCCGAACCATGACCGCCTTCTTCTCGATGGACGTATTCGGTAACCTGCCTTTCGAACTGTCACCGATTGCTTCTCGGTTGACTAGTTCGTCTATCCTACTTTTGGAACCATCACCGCCTGCTTCTCGTTGGACGTATTCGGCATCCGGCCTTTCGAACTATCACCGATTGCTTCTCTGTTGACTAGTCCATCTATACTGCATTCTGAACTGTCATTGCCTGCTTCACGGTGGACGTATTCGGTATCCTGCCTTTCGAACTGTCATCGATTGCTTCCCGGTTGGCTAGTTCGTCAATCGTACTTTCTGAATCACCACCAGCTGCTTCTCGGTGGTCGTATTCGGTATCCTGCCTATCGAACTATCACTGATTGCTTCTCTGTCAACAAGTTCGTCTTTCCTACCTTTCCGAACCGTCACCGCCTGCTTCTCGGTGGACGTATTCGGTATCCTGCCTTTCGAACTGTCACCGATTGCTTCTCGGTTGACTAGTTCGTTTATCCTGCTTTTTGAACCGTCACCGTCTGCTTCTCAGTGGACGTATTCGGAATCCTGCCTTTCGAACTATCACCGATTGCTTCTTTGTTGACTAGTTCGTCTATCTAGCTTTCCGAACCGTCACTGCCTGCTTCTCGGTGGTCGTATTAGATATCCTGCCTTTCGAACTGTCACCGATTACTTCTCGGTTGACTAGTTCGTCTATCCTGCCTTTCCAAACCGTCACTGCCAGCTTCTTGGTGGACGTATTCGGTATCTTGCCTTTCGAACTATCACTGATTGCTTGTCGGTTGACTAGTTCGTCTATCCTACTTTCTGAATCGTCACCGGCTGCTTCTCGGTGGACGTATTTAGTATCTTGCCTTTCGAACTATCACTGATTGCTTCTCGGTTGACTAGTTCGTCTATCCTGCTTTCCGAACCGTCACCGCCAACTTCTCGGTGGACGTATTCGGTATCCTTCCTTTCGAAATGTCACCGATTGCTTCTCGGATGACTAGTTCATCTATCATGCTTTCTGAACCGTCGCCGCTTGCTTCTCAGTGGACGTATTCGGTATCCTGCCGTTCGAACTATCACCGATTGCTTCTCGATTGATTAGCTCATCTATCCAACTTCCCGAACAGTCACCTCTTGCTTCTCGATGGACGTATTTGGTATCCTGCCTTTCGAACTATCACCGATTTCGTCTTGGTTGGCTAGTTCATCTATCCTGCATTCAGAATCGTCACCGCCTGCTTCTCGGTCGACGTAATTGGTATCTAGCCTTTCGAACTATCACTCATTGCTTCTCGGTTGTATAGTTCGTCTATCCTGCTTTCTAAATTGTCACCGCCTGTTTCCTGGTGGACGTATTCGGTATCCAGCCTCTCGAACTGTCACCGATTTCTTCTCGGTTGACTAGTTCGTCTATCCTGCTTTCCAAACCATCACCGACTGCTTCTCGGTGGACGTATTCAGTATCCTGCCTTTCAAACTATCACAGATTGCCTCTCAGTTGACTAGTTCGTCTATCCAACTTTCAAAACCGTCACCGCCTACTTCTCAGTGGACGTATTCGGTATCCTTCCTTTCGAACTGTCACCTATTGCTTCCCAGTTGACTAGTTCGTCTATCGTGCCTTTCTGAACCAGCATCGCCTGCTTCCCGGTGGACGTATACGGTATCCTGCCTTTCAAACTATCACCGATTGCTTCTCTGTTGACTAGTCCATCTATGCTGCTTTCCGAACTGTCACTGCCTGGTTCACGGTGGACGTATTCGGTATCCTGCCTTTCGAACTGTCATCGATTGCTTCCCGGTTGGCTAGTTCGTCAATCATACTTTCTGAATCGCCACCGGCTGCTTCTCTTTGGACGTATTCGGTATCCTGCCTATCGAACTATCACTGATTGTTTCTCTGTCAACAAGTTCGTCTTTCCTACCTTTCCGAACCATCCCCGCCTGCTTCTCAGTGGACGTATTCGGTATCCTGCCTTTCGAACTGTCACCGATTGCTTCTCGGTTGACTAGTTCGTTTATCCTGCTTTCTGAACCGTCACCGTCTGCTTCTCAGTGGAAGTATTCGGAATCCTGCCTTTCGAACTGTCACCGATTGCTTCTCGGTTGACTAGTTCGTCTATCTAGCTTTCCGAACCGTCACCGCCTGCTTCTCGGTGGTCGTATTAGATATCCTACCTTTCGAACTGTCATCGATTACTTCTCGGTTGACTAGTTTGTCTATCCGGCCTTTTTTAACCATCACTGCCTGCTTCTCGGTGGACGTATTCGGTGTCTTGCCTTTCGAACTATCACCGATTGCTTGTCGGTTGACTAGTTCGTCTATCCTACTTTCCGAATCGTCACCGGCTGCTTCTCGGTGGACGTATTCAGTATCTTGCCTTTCGAACTATCACTAATTGCTTCTCGGTTGACTAGTTCGTCTATCCTGCTTTCTGAACCGTCGCCGCTTGCTTCTCAGTGGACGTATTCGGTATCCTGCCTTTCGAACTGTCACTGATTGCTTCTCAATTGATTAGCTCTTCTATCCAACTTCCCAAACAGTCACCTCTTGCTTCTCGATGGACATATTTGGTATCCTGCTTTTCGAACTATCACCGATTTCGTCTCGGTTGGCTAGTTCATCTATGCTTCATTCAGAATCGTCACCGTCTGCTTCTCGGTCGACGTATTTGGTATCTAGCCTTTCGAACTATCACTGATTGCTTCTCGGTTGTATAGTTCGTCTATCCTGCTTTCTGAGACGTCACCGCCTATTTCCCGGTGGACGTATTCGGTATCCAGCCTTTCGAACTATCACCGATTGCTTCTCAGTTGACTAGTTCGTCTATCCTGCTTTCCAAACCATCACCGACTGCTTCTCGGTGGACGTATTTAGTATCCTGCCTTTCAAACTATCACCGATTGCTTCTCGGTTGACTAGTTCGTCTATCCAGCTTTCAGAACCGTCACCGCCTACTTCTCGGTGGACGTATTCGGTATCCTTCCTTTCGAACTGTCTCCTATTGCTTCCAAGTTGACTAGTTCGTCTATCTTGCCTTTCTGAACCGTCATCACCTGCTTCCTGGTGGACGTATTCGGTATCCTGACTTTCGAACAGTCACCAATTGCATCTCGGTCAACTAGTTCGTCTATCCTGCTTTCCGAACCATGACCGCCTACTTCTCGGTGGACGTATTCGGTATCCTGCCTTTTGAAAAGTCACAGATTGCTTCTCGGTTGACTAGTTCGTCTTTCCTACTTTTCAAACCGTCACCGCCTGCTTCTCGGTGGACGTATTCAGTCTCCTGCCTTTCGAACTATCATCGATTTCTTCTCGGTCAACTAGTTCGCCTATCCTGCCTTTCCAAACCGTCACCGCCTGCTTCACGGTGGATGTATTCGGTATCCTACTTTTCGTATTGTCACTGATTGCTTCTCGGTTGACTAGTTCGTCTATCCTGCTTTCCGAACCGTCACTACCTGCTTCTCAGTGGACGTATTCCGTATCCTGCCATTCAAACTGTCACCGATTGCTTCTCGGTTGGCTAGTTCGTCAATCCTACTTTCTGAATCGCCACTGGCTGCTTCACGGTGGACGTATTCAGTATCCTGCCTTTCGAACTATTAACGATTGCTTCTCGGTCGACTAGTTCGTCTATCCTGCATTTCCGAACCGTCACCGCCTGCCTCTCGATGGATGTATTTAGTATCCAGCCATTCGAACTGTCACTGATAGCTTGTCGGTTGACTAGTTCGTCTATCCAGCTTTCTGAACCGTCACCGCCTGCTTCTCGGTGGACGTATTCGGTATCCTGCCTTTCGAACTTTCACCGATTGCTTTTCGGTCGAATAGTTCGTCTTTCCTGCCATTCCAAACCGTCACCGCCAGCTTCTCGGTGGACATATTCGGTATCCTACCTTTCGAACTATCACTGATTGCTTCTCGGTTGACTAGTTTGTCTATCCTACTTTCTGAATTGTCACCGGCTGCTTCTCGGTAGACGTATTCGGTATCTTGCCGTTCGAACTATCAGCGATTGCTTCTCGGTCGACTAGTTCATCTACCTGCCATTCCGAACCGACACCGCCGGCTTCTTGGTTGACGTATTCGGTATTCGACCTTTCGAACTGTCATCGATTGCTTCTCGGTTGACAAGTTCATCTATCCTGCTTTCCGAACCGTCACCGTCTGCTTCTCGGTGGACGTATTCGGTATCCTGCCTTTCGAACTGTCACCGATTGCTTCTCGGTTGACTAGTTCGTCTATCCAGCTTTTAGAACTGTCACTGCCTACCTCTCGATGGACGTATTCGGTATCCTGCATTTCAAGCTGTCACCGATTGCTTCTCGGTCGACTAGTTCGTCTATCCAGCCTTTCCGAATCGTCACCGCCTGCTTCTACGTGGACGTATTCGGTATCCTGCCTTTTGAACTATCACTGATTGCTTCTCGATTGACTAGTTCATCTATACTACTTTTTGAATCATCACCGGTTGCTTCTCGGTGGATGTATTCGGTATTCTGCCTTTCGAACTGTCACCAATTGCTTCTCAGTCAACTAGTTCATCTATCCTACCTTTCCGAACAGTCACGGCCTGCTTCTCAGTGGACGTATTCGGTATCCTGCCTTTCGAACTGTCACCGATTGCTTCTCTATCGACTAGTTCGTTTATCCTGCTTTCCGAACCATCACCGTCTGCTACTCAGTGGACGTATTCGGTATCCCGCCTTTCGAACTGTCACCGATTGCTTCTCGGTCGACTAGTTCGTCTATCCTACATTTCCGAACCGTCACCGCCTGCTTCTCGGTGGACGTATTTGGTTACCTGTCGTTCGAGCTATCACCGATTGCTTCTCGGTCGACTAGTTCGTCTATCCTGCTTTTTGAACCGTCATCGTCTGCTTCTCGGTGGACGTATTCGGTATCCTACCTTTCGAACAGTCATCGATTGCTTCTCGGTTGACTAGTTCGTCATTCCAGCTTTCCGAACCATCATCGCCTTCTTCTCGGTGGACGTATTCGGTAACCTGCCTTTCGAACTATCACCGATTGCTTCTCGGTTGACTAGTTTGTCTATCCTACTTTCCGAACCATCACCGCCAGCTTCTCGGTGGACGTATTCGGCATCCTGCCTTTAGAACTATCAGTGATTGCTTCTCTGTTGACTAGTCCATCTATACTGCATTCCGAACTGTCACTGCCTGCTTCACGGTGGACGTATTCGGTATCCTGCATTTCGAACTGTCATCGATTGCTTCCCGGTTGGCTAGTTCGTCTATCGTACTTTCTGAATCACCACCGGCCGCGTCTCGGTGGACGTATTCGGTATCCTGCCTATCGAACTATCACTAATTGCTTCTCTGTCAACTTGTTCGTCTTTTCAACCTTTCCGAACCGTCACCGCCTGCTTCTCGGTGGATGTATTCGGTTTCCTGTATTTCGAACTGTCACCGATTGCTTCTCAGTTGACTAGTTCGTTTATCCTGCTTTCTGAACCGTCACCGTCTGCTTCTCAGTGGACGTATTCGGAATCCTGCCTTTCGAACTGTCACCGATTGCTTCTCGGTTGATAGTTCGTCTATCTAGCTTTCCGAACCGTCACCGCCTGCTTCTCGGTGGTCGTATTAGATATCCTACCTTTCGAACTGTCACCGATTACTTCTCGGTTGACTAGTTCGTCTATCCTACTTTCCGAACCGTAATCGCCTGCTTCTCGGTGGACGTATTCGGTATCCTACCTTACGAACTGTCATTGATTCCTTCTCGGTCGAATAGTTCGTCTGTCCTGCATTTCCGAACCGTCACCGCCTGCTTCTCGGTGGACGTATTCGGTATCGTGCCATTCGAACTATCACCGATTGCTTCTCGGTCGACTATTTCGTCTATCCTACCTTTCTGAACCGTCACCGCCTACTTCTCGGTGGACATTTCGGTATCCTACCTTTCGAACTGTCACCGATTGCTTCTCGGTTGAGTTGTTCGTCAATCCAGCTTTCTGAATCGTCACCGCCTGCTTCTCGGTGGACATATTCGGTATCCTGCCTTTCGAACTATCGCTGATTGCTTCTTGGTCGACAAGTTCATCTATCCTGCTTTCCGAATCGTTACTGCCAACTTTACGGTGGACGTCTTTGGTATCCTGCCTTTCGAACTGTCAACGATTGCTTCTCAGTTGACTACTTCGTCTATCTGGCTTTCCGAACTGTCACTGCCTGCTTCTCGGTGGACGTATTCGGTATCTAGCCTTTCGAACTGTCACCGATTGTTTCTCGGTCGACTAGTTTGTCTATCCCGCCTTTACGACTCGTCACCGCCTGCTTCTCGGTGGACATATTCGGTATCCAACCTTTCGAACTATCATAGATTGCTTTTCGGTTAACTCGTTCTTCTATCCTACTTTCTGAATTGTCACCTGCTGCTTCTCGGTGGACGTATTCGGTATCCTTCCTTTCAAACTATCACCGATTGCATCTCGGTTGGCTATTTCGTCTATCATACTTTCTGAATCGCCACCGGCTATTTCTCGGTGGACGTATTCGATATCCTGCCTTTCGAACTATTACCGATTGCTTCTTGGTCGACTAGTTCGTCAATCCTGCCTTTTTGAACCGTCACCGCCTGCTTCTCGGTGGACGTATTTGGTATCCTGCCTTTCAAACTATCTTTGATTGCTTGTCGGTCGACTAGTTCTTCTATCCTGCCTTTCCGAACCATCACCGCCAGCTTCTCAGGGGACATATTCGGTATCCTGCCTTTCGTACTATGACTGATTGCTTCTCGGTTAACTAGTTCGTCAATCTAGCTTACCGAACCATCACCGCTTGCTTCTCGGTGGACGTATTCAGTATCCTGCCTTTCGAACTATCACCGATGGTTTCTCAGTTGACTAGTTCGTCTATCCTACTTTTTGAATCGTTATTGGCTGCTTCCCGGTGGACGTATTCGGTATCCTGCCTTTCAAACTATCACCGATTGCTTCTCGGTCGACTAGTTCGTCTATCCAGCCATTCCGAACCATCACCGCCTGCTTCTCGGTGGATGTATTCGGTATCCTTCCTTTCGAACGGTCACCGATCGCTTCTCGGTTGACTAGTTTGTCAATCCAGCATTCCGAATTGTCACCGGCTACTTCTCGGTGGACGTATTCGGTATCCTATCTTTCGAACTGTCACCGATCGCTTCTCGATTGACTGGTTCGTCTATCTTGCTTTTCGAACCGTCACTGCCTGCTTCTCGGTGGACTTATTCGGTATCCTGCCTTTCGAACTGTCACCGATTGCATCTCGGTTGACTAGTTCTTCTAACCTAATTTCCGAACCGTCACTGCCTGCTTCTCGGTGGCGTATTCGGTATCTTGCCTTTCGAACTGTCACCGATTGCTTCTCGGTCGACAAGTTCGTCAATCCAGCCTTTCTGAACCATTACCGCCTTCTTCTCGGTGGACGTATTCGGTATCCTGCCTTTCAAACTATCATCGATTGCTTCTAGGTTGACTAGTTCGTCTATCCTGCATTCCAAATAATCACCGGCTGCTTCTCGGTGGACGTATTTGGTATCCTGCCATTCGAACTATCACCGATTGCTTCTCAGTCGACTAGTTCGTCTATCCTGCTTTCCGAACCGTCACCGCCTGCTTCTCGGTGGACGAACTCGGTATCTGGCCTTTCGAACTGTCACCGATTGCTTCTCGGTTGACTAGTTCTTCTATCCTATTCTCTGAAACGTCACTGCCTACTTCTCGGTGGACGTATTCATTACCAGCCTTTCGAACTATCATCGATTGCTTCTCGATCGACTAGTTCATCTATCCTGCCATTGCGAACCGTCACTGCCTGCTTCTCGGTGGACGTATTCCATATCCTGCCTTTCGAATTGTCAATGATTGCTTCTCGGTTGACAAGTTTGTCTATCCTGCTTTCTGAACCGTCACTGCCTGCTTCTCGGAGGACATATTCGGTATCTTGGCTTTCGAATTGTCACCGATTGCTTCTCGGTTGACTAGTTCCTCAATCCTGCTTTCCGAATCGTCACCGGCTGCTTCTCGGTGGACGTATTCGATATCCTGCCTTCCGAACTATCACCGATTGCTTCTCGGTCCACTAGTTCGTCTATCTTGCCTTTCCGAACCGTCACCGCCTGTTTCTCGGTGGACGTATTCGGCATCCTGCCCTTCGCACAGTCACCGATTGCTTCTCGGTCGACTAGTTCGTCTATCTCACCTTTACAGAACCGTCACCGCCTGCTTCTCGGTGGATGTATTCGATATCCAGCCTTTCGAAATATCATAGATTGCTTCTCGATTTGCTCGTTCATCTATCCTACTTTCCGAATCGTCACCGGCTACTCCTCGGTGGACGTATTCGGTATCCTGCCTTTCGAACTATCACCGTTTGCTTCTCGGTCGACTAGTTCGTCTATCCTACTTTCCAAACCATCACTGCCTACTTCTCGGTCGACATAATCGGTATCCTGCCTTTCGAACTATCACCGACTGCTTCTCGGTTGACTAGTTCAACAATTTAGCATTCCGAATCGTCATCGGCTGCTTCATAGTGGACGTAATCGGCAACTTGCCTTTCGAACTATCACAGATTGCTTCTTGGTCGACATGTTTGTCTATCCTACCTTTCCGAACCATCACCGCCTGCTTCTCGGTTGACGTATTCGGTATCCTACCTTTTCAACTGTCACCGATTGCTTCTCGGTTTACTTGTTCTTCAATCCAGCATTCCGAATTGTCACCGGCTGCTTCTCAGTGGACGTATTCGGTATCCTGCCATTCGAACTATCATCGATTGCTTCTCGGTCAACTAGTTCGTCTATCCCGCTTTCCGGACCGTCAACGCCTACTTCTCGGTGGACGTATTCGGTATCCTGCCTTTCGAACTATCACCGATTGCTTCTCAGTTGACTAGTTCGTCAATCCTGCATTCCGAACCGTCACCGCCTGCTCCTTAGTGGACGTATTTGGTATCCTGCCTTTCGAACTATCACCAATTGCTTCTCGGTCAACTAGTTTGTCTATCCTGCTTTGCAAACCATCACCGCTTGCTCCTCGGTGGATGTTTTCGGTATCCTACCTTTCAAACTGTCACCAATTGCTTCTCGGTTGACTAGATCTTCTATCCTGCATTCCAAGCCGTCACCGCCTACTTCTCGGTGGACGTGTTCGGTATCCTGCCATTCGAACTGTCACCGATTGCTTCTCAGTTGACTAGTTCGTCAATCCTGCATTCTGAACCGTCACCGCCAGCTCCTCTGTGGACGTATTTGGTATCCTGCCTTTCGAACAATCACCGATTGCTTCTCGGTCGACTAGTTTGTCTATCCTGCTTTCGAAACCATCACCGCCTGCTCCTCGGTGGACGTATTCGGTATCCTACCTTTCGAACTGTCACCAATTGCTTCTCGGTTGACTAGATCTTCTATCCTGCATTTCAAGCCGTCACCGCCTACATCTCAGTGCACTGTTCGGTATCCTACCGTTCGAACTGTCACCGATTGCTTCTCGGTTGACTAGTTTGTCAATCCTGCATTCCGAACCGTCACCGCTTGCTCCTTAGTGGACGTATTTGGTATCCTGCCTTTCAAACTATCACCGATTGTTTCTCGGTTGGCTAGTTCGTCTATCCTGCATTCTAAATCACCACCGCCGGCTTCTCGGTCGACGTATTCGGTATCCTGCCTTTCGAAATATGACTGATTGCTTCTCAGTCGATTAATTCGTCTATCCGACCATTCCGAACTGTCACAGCTTGCTTCTCGGTGGACATATTCGGTATCTTGCTTTTCGAACTATCACTGATTGCTTCTCGGTTGACTAGATCATCTATCCTGCTTTCCGAATCGTCACTGGCTACTTCTCGGTGGACGTATTTAGTATCCTACCTTTCAAACTATCATTGATTGCTTGTCGGTTGACTTGTTCGTCTATCCTACGTTCCGAATCGTCACCAGCTGCTTCTCGGTGGACGTATTCGGTACCTGCCATTCGAACATTCACCGATTTCATCTCGGTCGATTAGTTCGTGTATCCTACTTTCTGAACCATCACTGCCTGCTTCCCGGTGGACGTATTCGGTATGCTACTTTCCGAATCGTCATCGGCTGCTTCTCAATGGACGTATTCGGCATCCTTCCTTTCGAGCAATCACCGATTGCATCTCAGTCAACTAGTTCGTCAATCCTGCTTTCTGAACCGTCACCGCCTGCTTCTCGGTGGACTTATTCGGTATCCTGCATTTGGAATTGTCACTGATTGCTTCACGGTTGACTAGTTCGTCTATCCTGCTTTCCGAACTGTCACCGCCTGCTTCTTGGTGGACGTAATCAGAATCCTGCCATTCGAACTATCACCGATTGCTTCTCGGTTGACTAGTTCATATATCCAGCTTTCTGAACCGTCACCGCCAGCTTCTCGGTGGACGTAATAGGTATCCTGCCTTTCGAACTATCACCGATTGTTTCTCGGTTGACTAGTTCATCAATCCTGCTTTCGGAACCATCACCGCCACCTTCTCAGTGGATGTATTCGGCAACTTGCCTTTGAAACTATCACCGTTTGCTTCTCGGTCGACTAGTTCGTCTATCCTGCTTACCAAACCGTCACCGCTTGCTTCTCGCTGGACGTATTCGGTATCCTACCTTTCGAACAGTCACCGATTGCATCTCGGTTGACTAGTTCTTCTATCCAGCTTTTCGAACCGTCACCACCAGCTTCTCGGTGGACATATTCGTTATCCTGCCTTTCGAACTGTCACCGATTGCTTCTCGGTTGACTAGTTCGTCGATCCTACTTTCTGAACTGTCACCGCCAGCTTCTCGGTGGACGTATTCGGTATCCGGCCTTTCGAACTATCACTAATTGCTTCTCGGTTGGCTAGTTCGTCTATCCTGCATTCTGAATCATCATCGCCTGCTTCTCGGTCGACATATTCGGTATCCTGCCTTTCGAACTATGACTGATTGCTTCTCGGTCGACTAGTTCGTCTATCTGACGTTTTCTGAACCATCACCGGCTGCTTCTCGGTGGACGTATTCGTTATCCTGCCGTTTGAACTATCACTGATTGCTTCTCGGTCGACTAGTTCGTCAATCCTGCTTTCCGAACCGTCACCGCCTGCTTCTCGGTGGACGTATTCGGTATCCTGCCTTTCGAACTGTCATCGATTGCTTCTCGATTGACTAGTTCGTCTATCCTGCTTTCTGAACTGTCACCGCCTTTATCTCGGTTGAAGTATTTGGTATCCTGCCTTTCAAACTAACATCAATTGCTTCTCGGTCGACTAGTTCGTCTATCCTGCCTTTC
The DNA here is from genome assembly GCA_024699735.1 of Posidonia australis. NCBI lineage: Eukaryota > Viridiplantae > Streptophyta > Magnoliopsida > Alismatales > Posidoniaceae > Posidonia > Posidonia australis. The sequence continues at coordinate 3,529 of JAMKQA010009835.1, read as the reverse complement.
CGAACCGTCACCGCCTGTTTCTCGGTGGACGTATTCGATATCCTACCTTTCGAATTGTCAACGATTGCTTCTCGGTTGACTAGTTCATCTATCCTGCTTTCTGAACCGTGACTACCTACTTCTCGGAGGACGTATTTGATATCCTGCCTTTCGAACTAACACCGATTGCTTCTCGGTTGGCTAGTTCGTCAATCCGGCTTTCCGAATCATCACCGGTTGCTTCTCGGTGGACGCATTTGGTATCCTACCATTCTAACTATCACCGATGGCTTCTCGGTCGACTAGTTCGTCTATCCTGCTTTTTTGAACTGTCACTGCCAGCTTCTCGGTGGACGTATTCGGTATCCTGCCTTTCGAACTGTCACCGATTGCTTCTCGGTAGACTAGTTCGTCTATTCAGCTTTCCGAACTGTCTCCGATTGCTTCTCGGTGGACGTATTCGGTATCCTGCCTTCCGAACTATCACCGATTGCTTCACGGTTAACTAGTTCGTCTATTCTGCTTTCCGAATCGTCAACTGCTGCTTCTCGGTGGATGTATTCAGTATCCAACCTTTCTAACTATCACTGTTTGCATCTTGGTCGACTAGTTCGTCTATCCTGCTTTCCAAATCGTCACCTGCTGCTTCTTGGTGGACGTATTCGGTATCCTGCCTTTCGAACTATCACTGTTTGCTTCTTGGTTGACTAGTTCATCAATCCTGCATTCCGAATCGTCACCGACTGCTTCTCGATGGACGTATTCGGTATCCTGCCATTCGAACGATCACCTATTGCCTCTCGGTCGACTAGTTCGTCTATCCTGCTTATTCGAACCATCACCGCCTGCTTCTCGATGGACGTATTCTGTATCCTGCCTTTCGAACTGTCACTGATTGCTTCTCGGTTGATTAGTTCGTCTATCCTTCTTTTTCGAACCGTCATCGCCAGCTTCTTGGTGGACGTATTCGGTATCCTGCCTTTCAAACTGTCACCAATTGCTTCTCGGTCGACTAGTTCGTCTAACTCGCCTTTACGAACTGTCATCGCCGGCTTCTCGGTGGACGTATTCGGTATCCTGCCTTTCAAACTATCACCGATTGCTTCTCAGTTAACTACTTCGTCTATCCTGCATTCCGAATCGTCACCTACTGCTTCTCGGTGGACGTATTCAGTATCCAACCTTTCAAACTATCACCGTCTTCTTCTCGGTCGACTAGTTCGTCTATCCTACTTTCCGAACCGTCATCGCCTGCTTCTTGGTGGACGTAATCGGTATCCTGCCTTTCGAACGGTCACTGATTGCTTCTCGGTTGACTAGTTCTTCTATCCTGATTTCTGAACCGTCACCGCCTGCTTCTTGGTGGTCGTATTCGGTATGCTGCCCTTCGAACTCTCACCGATTTCTTCTCGGTCGACTAGTTCGTCTATCCCGCCTTTACGAACCGTCACCGCCTGCTTCTCAGTGGAGGTATTCGCAATCCTGCCTTTAGAACTATCATCGATTGCTTCTCGGTTAACTAGTTCGTCGATCCTGCTTTGTGAATCATCACCTGCTGCTTCTCGGTGGATGTATTTGGTATCCTGCCTTTTGAACTATCACCATTTGCTTCTCGGTCGACTAGTTCGTCAATCCTGCTTTCTAAACCGTCATCACCTGCTTCTTGGTCGACGTATTCGGTATCCTGCCTTTCGAACTGTCACTGACTGCTTCTCGGTGGACGTATTCGGTATCCTGCCGTTCCGCATCATCACCGCCTACTTCTCGGTTGACGTATTCGGTATCCAGCCTTTCGAACTGTCACCGATTGCTTCTTGGTTGACTTGTTCGTCAATCCAGCATTCCGAATCGTCACCGGCTACTTCTCTGTGGACCTATTCGGTATCCTGCCATTCGAACTATCACCGATTGCTTCTCGGTCAACTAGTTCGTCTATCCTGCTTTCCGAACCGTCACGGCCTACTTCTCGGTGGACGTATTTGGTATCCTGCCTTTCGAACTGTCACCGATTGCTTCTCGGTTGAATTGTTCGTCTATCCTACTTTCCGAACCGTCACCGCCTGCTTCTCGATGGACGTATTCGTTATCCGGCTTTTCGAACTGTCACTGATTGCTTCTCGGTTGACTAGTTCGTCAATCCTTCTTTCCGAACCGACACTGCCTACTTCTCGGTGGACGTATTCGGTATCCAGCCTTTCGAACTGTCACTGATTGCTTCTCGGTTGACTAGTTCGTCTGTCCAGCATTCCTAAACGTCACCGCCTGCTTCTCGGTGGACGTATTCTGTATCCTTCCTTTCGAACGTTCACCGATTGCTTCTCGATTGACTAGTTCTTCTATCCTACTTTTTGAACCATCACCGCCTGCTTCTCGGTGGACGTATTCGGTAACCTACCTTTCGAACTACCATTAATTGCTTCTCGGTTGACAAGTTCGTCTATCCTACTATTCGAATCATCACCTGCTGCTTCTCGGTGGACGTATTCGATATCCTGCCTTTCGAAATATCGTCGTTTGCTTCTCAGTCGAAAAGTTCGTCTATCCTGCTTTCCGAACCGTCACCGCCAGCTTCTTGGTGGACGTATTCAGTATCCAGCCTTTCAAAATGTCACTGATTGCTTCTCAGTTGACTTGTTCTTCTATCTTGCTTTCCGAACCGTCACCGCTTGCTACTCAGTGGAAGTATTTGGAATCCTGCCTTTCCAACTGTCACCGATTGCTTCTCGGACGACTAGTTCGTCAATCCCGCCTTTACGAAACGTCACCGCCTGCTTCTCGGCGGACGTATTTGATATCCGACATTTCAAACTATCATCGATTACTTCTCGATTGACTAGTTCCTCTATCCTGCCTTTCCGAACCGTCACCGCCTTCTTCTCGGTGGACGTATTCGGTATCCTGCCTTTTGAAAAGTCACAGATTGCTTCTCGATCGACTAGTTCATCTATCCTGCTTTCCGAACCGTCAACGTCTTATTCTCGGTGGAAGTATTCGGTATCTTGCCTATCGAATTGTCACTGATTGCTTCTCGGTTGACTAGTTCGTCTATCCAGCTTTCCGAACCGTCACCGCCTGCTTCTTGGTGGACGTATTAGGTATCCTGCCTTTTGAACTGTCACCGATTGCTTCTCGGTTGACTAGTTCGTCTATCCTACTTTCTGAACCGTAATCGCCTGCTTCTCGGTGGACGTATTCGGTATCCTGCCTTACAAACTATCACTGATTCCTTCTCGGTCGACTAGTTTTTCTGTCCTGCCATTCTGAACCGTCACCGCCTGCTTCTCGGTGGACGTATTCGGTATCCTGCCTTTCGAACTGTCACCAATTGCTTCTCGGTTGACTAGTTCATCTATCCTACCTTCCTGAACCGTTACCGCCTGCTTCCCAGTGGACGTATTCGGTATCATTCCGTTCGAACTGTCTCTGATTGCTTCTCAGTTGACTAGTTCGTCAATCCTGCTTTCTGAATCGTCACCGGCTGCTTCTTGGTGGACGTATTCGGAATCCTGCCTTTCGAACTATCACCGATTGCTTCTCGGTCGACTAGTTC
>JAMKQA010009834.1:0-11192 GCA_024699735.1 Posidonia australis | reverse complement strand
TCTTGTATTTGGGGGGGGGGGGGGGGGTTGGTTGGGGAACCCTTGAGCCCTTTGGCTAGTTGGTTCTCTTCCCCACCCCCTACTCCTGTACATATTTTTCTTTCTATTTTACTAAGGGTCACCCTCCTTTCCTGTGGCAAAAAAAAAAGAAGCCATCTCTGTTGCTTACGACTGGATTCCTAAAACTTGTACTGACTGCAAGTCCTTTGGCCATGATCAGGGTGCTTGCAAAAGTCAGAAAACTAATAACTTGGATGACACCTCCACAACTCTGGCGTCCTTTTCTGGGCTGGAGAAGGCTGGGACGGCTCCTGGAAGCAAGTCTTCTTCCCCTTCTCCTCCCACAGAGAGGCCGGATGCTTCGTGTACCGATTTGGTCCATGGTGTGAGTAATGATGAGATGGATGGTAGGTCGATTGAGGCCCCTGATTCCGGCAATGGGGATACCCCTCCAGTTGGTAGCCATCATGAGTCTATTCCCCCAAAGGTAAGGCAGGATACCCCGCATTCCAAGCGGGGGGATAAATGCTCCCGCATTGGTTTCTCTGTGCTGGACGCCCCAGAGGAGGAAGTTGAAGCCTTGATTATTAGGGCGCAACAGACGCAGAAGACGTTGCACTCGAGGTTACTTGGAACAACAAGCAGTACCGTTCACGCAGATAAACCTAGACCACCGGTGAGGTCACCGGGAGGGCGATAATGTCCGTCCTATGTTAGAACGTCTGAGGCTTGAACGACGGCGGCAAGCTTCGAGCAGTACGGGACTACACATGCCGACGAAGATTTGATATCATCTGCCTTCTGGAGCACAAGCTGAAGTAGAACGTGGAGATGATCTGTGGGAGACACTGGGGATCCTATGGATCCTTAGATAATTCTGTCTCCGATCCATCTGGCCGTATCTTGCTTCTCTGGGACAGGGCAAGGGTGCACCTTACACCTATTGCTCAATCTGATCAGTTTATGCAGCTGGAGATTTCTATACCTCCTTTGCCTAGTTTTACTCTCATAGTGGTTTATGCTGCGAATGAGATGGTCTTTAGAAGGGGACTCTGGGATAGACTCTGCTCCCTGAAGCCTTCAGGTCCTTGGCTGGTGACTGGGGACTTCAATTGTGTCAGGAGTGAGCTGGAGAAGCTTGGTGGGAGAAGTGGATGCCATGCTGCGATGGATGACTTTTTTTTTTTTTTGCCACAAGAAAGGAGGGAGACCCTCAAAATATATAAAAGAAAAAATATGTACAAGGGCACTAGGGTGGGGAAGAGAACCAATCAAGCCAGAAGGCCCATGGGTTCGCAATCCAACCCAACCAAAAAAAGACTGTGAGCCAAAGCAACAGCCCAAGCAAAGGTCCAGGTCCAACAGCGATGGATGACTTTAACTCCTTCATCGACGAGGTTGCGTTCATGGAAATGCGCACGTCTGGGGAACGGTTTACCTGGAGCAACCTTCAACTTGCTAACCCCATTGCCTGCCGTTTGGACCGCTCCTTGATCTCAGTCGAGTTCCTGGAGTTCCTGGAGGTTTTTGCTGGCTGCTACACTTGCGTGGGGGTGAGACAAGTGAGTGACCACTCTCCGCTGCAGATCTCCCTGCAGTGTGAGGACTTGAAACCGAAATCCTTCTTCAAGTATTACAATCACTGTGCTACTCACCCTGGTTTCATTGCCACTGTTGCGGACTCCTGGAAGAGCCAATGCAGAGGGAACCCCACCTTCCAACTCGTTTGGAAGCTGGGAAACCTTAGGCAGCGTCTTCGCCATTGGTCTCTTCAGACTTTCAGGAACCTCTCGGAGAGGACTCTCACCTGTGAGACCTCCCTTACTCATATCCAGCTGCAGCTTAGGATGGACCCCTGCTCCTCTGCTCTGCTGCAGGCTGAGCACAACTACCGTGCCCAACTTCTTGAGCTCTACTAGAGGGATGAGATGCGGGCGTGGTAGCACTCCAGGATTCGTTGGCTGCATGAGGGGGATGCCGGCTGCATGAGGGGGATGCCAATACTGCATTCTTTCATGCTTCCACCAGGGCTTGCCGTTCTCGCAACCTCATTCTCTCCTTGTCTGACGGCGAGACCATTGTTGAGGAGGATGCTGAGATTGCTGGCCTTTTCCTCCGGCGTTTCCATTCCCTGCTCAATGGTCACCACGACAGGGTTCCTTTTCCCACCTCGCTTCATTGCACGAGACTCACTACCGCTCAACTTTCTGGGCTCTACCATCTTTCGACTAACGCTGAGTTACATTCCACTATATTCAGTCTGAACCCGAATGGGGCGCCGGGGGAAGATGGATTCAACGGGCATTTCTACCGCTGCGCGTGGCCTGTCATCGCGGACGATCTTCTCCGTGCGGTGAACAATTTTCTCAGGTCCGGCAGGATGCTTAGGCAGGTCAACCGAATGATCCTCTACCTCATCCCCAAGACTGAGCAGCCTGACTCCCCAGATGCCTATCGGCCCATTGCTCTGTGCAATGTTTTCTATAAGGTCATCTCGAAGATACTTGCCAACAGACTACGTCCACTGCTCCCCGCTCTCATTGACCACAATTAGGTGGCTTTCATCAGCGGCAGGCGGATCAGTGATGCCATCCTCCTCACCCATGAGCTCTGTCACACCTTGCACTCGTCGAGGCGTACGGGTTTCATGTGCGTTAAGATCGACCTCAGGAAGGCTTTCGACACGATCTCCAGGCCTTTCATCTGTGATGCCTTGAAGCACCTTGGTTTCCCTGCTCAATGGATCACCTGGATCACGGAGTGTATGTCCTACAACTTCTCCATCGCGGTGAACGGGGACAAGACCTCTTGGACTCCCACTACCAATGGCCTGCGTCAGGGAGATCCCCTATCGCCCTTCCTTTTTGTGGTGGGGATGCAGATTCTGACTGCGCTTTTCAATCGCGCCACTAATACAGGGGAGCTGGAACCTATGAAGACGAGGGATCTCGCTATCTCCCATGTCATATTCGTCGATGACCTCATGGTTTTCCTGAAGGCTGACAAGCAGAACGCCAGGGGGTTGAGGAGGATTCTGGAGCTATTCACTTCCATCTCCGGGATGGATCTCAATCGACAGAAGAGTTCCATCTTCTTCAAGGGACCTGTGCCGCACCATCTTTGGATCACCAACCACCTGAACATTTCTGAAGGTTCTTTTTCGGAGAAGTATCTTGGGATTCCACTTACCACCAGGCGGATCTCCGCTGTGGACTGTGCTCCCCTGCTGAGAGCCGTGGACAACCGTCTTCAGACTTGGAAGGCCAAATTACTCTCTTTCGCGGGTAGGTTGATCCTTATTCGTTCAGTCCTCGCCGCCCTTCATATCTATTGGACCTCGGTGTTCTCCCTGCCGGTGAGTACTCATCGCGTTCTGGACAGGAAGCTGATGCGCTTCCTCTGGTTTAGGCAGGACTCTGCTGGGTGCTCTTTCATCTCCTGGAAGAGGGTCTATCTCCCGAAGAGTGAGGGGGGTCTGGGCATCCGTCGGTCGGTGGACTCCAACTCTGCGGGGATCCATAAGCTGTTCTGGGAGCTGGAAACCAAGTCGGAGGCTCTCTGGGTCGGGTGGATGAGAAGGAAATACCTGAAGAATCGCTCCATATGGAGCGTGAGACCACCTAATGCTGCTTCATGGGCCTAGAGATGCATCTTCAAGCTCCGTGATACTGCTAGGGCTCTGATGCGGTACATGATTGGTGATGGAAGAAGTACTTTCTTGTTCCTTGACCCCTGAAGTGATTGCCTTGAGAGGGTAATTCCCTCTCCTTCTATCCAACACCTCAGGCTGGAGTTGGGTTGTGACCTCACCTGCCCTGTTAGTCATTTCATCATCGATGGTAGCTGGAACCTTCCGCATCCCATCACGCTCGACATGCATGACACCTAGCCTTCCATCCTGGGCACCCACATTGAGGGCGGTGCTAATTCGATCGTCTGGACTCCTACGGGCAATCACTTCTCCTGCAGATCCGCCTGGGATGCCATTAGGCCCCGTGCGGCTCGCTGCAACTAGGCTGCGCTGGTTTGGGACTCGGCTGCTATACCCCGTAATGCTTTCTGCACCTGGATGGTGATCCAGCATGCTCTCCCTACTCATGATGCGCTGAAGCGGAGAGGCATTACCTTAGTTTCTCGGTGTATCTTGTGTCTGGACACGGAGGAGACTCTGGACCACTTGTTCGTGACTTGCCCTTTCACGGCACGCATCTGGGGGCTTACTAACAATCGGAACGTCGCTGCCACTATCATGGACCTCACTTCTATTTGGGCTCACTACGCGGTGCGGGGGGACCGGGCGCTGACCTCCAGGTGGTTCACTGGGATTGTTGCGCGTGTTTGGGAAGAGAGGAACAAGTGGACTCATGATAAGGAGTATCGGAACAGAACTGCTGCTGAAGTTCTTCATGATGCCACCCAGCCTATGTAGGGGGCTGTGTGTGCATGGGGTTGTGCGGGATTTGGGCCTGGGGATCCTCTGTACATGGAGAGGTGCGGGCCTGCTCTTTTTGACTGCGGCTGCTATCTGCGTGGGGTTTTGGTTTGCTGCGGTTTTTTTTCCCTCTGTTTGCATGCTACTGTGCTTGGTGCCTGCGGAAGGTGTGTTGGTGCTCTTCTTTGCTAGGGTTGTGCCCTGTGATGTGGGCTCTATCTTTAGCCTACGGGCTGTTGGTTTTTCCCTTGCGAGTTTTTGGGCTTGGGCTGCCTCTGGTCTTGGGCTGGTAGTTTTTTGTTCTGGGCTGTGGCTTATTGGGCTAGCCTGTGCTGTGTTTGGGTTGGTCCCTTGGGGGGCCTTGGGCCTTGTTACTTTTTGTGTGGGCTTGGTTTTTCTACCCCCACCTCTCCTTGTAAAGATTTTTCCTTTTTATATATTTTGAGGGTCTCCCTCCTTACTCGTGGCAAAAAAAAAAAATCTGTACAAGGAGAAGTGGGGGAACAGTCCAAGCCCACGCAAAAAAAAAAAATCTGTACAAGGAGAAGTGGCGGCAATGGACTACCGACTCGCGCTTTGAGAAGGAAAAGCTCACCAGTCTACCTCTATGGGTGAAGTTCCCCAAGTTACTGCTCTGCTTTTGGTCCACTACCCTGATCAGTCGTGCGGCTAGCACTCTGGGTATACCTCTTTACATGGACGAGGCCACGGCCTCTTGTTCCAGAGTTGATTATGCCCGTGTCTGTATTGAGATCGATGTTGATTTCAGCTTTCCTGCGCACACGTTGATGGAAGTTAACGACACACTTGAGGAAATTGCGGGGGTCTACGACTGGGTTCCTAAGCCCTGTGTCGAATGCCATTCGTTTGGACATGAGCAGAAGACCTACAAGCCAGTTATTCCGACTCCTGGTATGGAGAAGACTCCGGATGCGTCTGTGAGTTGTTCTATGACGGAGAAGGCTGGAACGGCTCCTGAAAGCACGTCTCCCCCTCCTCCTGTCACGGCACCTCACAGCCCTGCTCCCATTGCCTCACCGGCGCCTAAACCCGCTCCTCCGCTTCCGGATTGTGATTCAGTGCATCAGATCTTGGTAGATCGTTCCCCTCCTGATGTTATTGAACGATGTGGTCTTACCCGTGGCTCTCCTTCCAGGGGACCCGACAGACGTTACCGGGCTACCCCGCATGCTAAGAAGTCGTTAGCTGTTGTGGGGGGAAGCTGCTCCAATGCCTTTGAAGTTCTGGACAACCCAGATATTGATGTGGAGGCTTTGATTCTCAAGGCACAACAGTCTCAGAAGACTGTCCATCCGAGACTCCTCGGCACGGCTAGTCGGGAGCTGCCGTCGGATAGAACGCACTCGTCGGAGTGCGCACCGGATTTGTTATGTCTATCCTCTGTTGGAACGTCCAGGGCTTGAATGATGGCGGTAAGCTACGGGCAGTCAGGGACTTCTTTCGCCTCCACCGTTATGATCTGATCTTTCTTCTGGAGCACAAACTGAAGCAGGGAATTATCGATCTCTGTCAGAGACACTGGAACTCCTTCGGTGTCTTCGATAACACTTTGCAGGATCAGGCTGGCCGCATTCTGATCCTCTGGAACAAGGAAATTGTTAAGCTCTTGGTCTTGGCTAAATTTGACCAGCACCTTCACCTGGAGATTTCCATTTCTCCCCTGCCTTTTTTTTTGCCACGAGAAAGGAGGGGGACCCTCAATATATAAAAAAGGTAAAATATGTACATGAACGAAGGGGTGGGAAAGAGAACCAACCCAAGCCAGAATGCTCAAGGGTTCCAAATCCAACCCCAGAAACAAAACTTGGGCCAGAGGAAAACCCAAAACAAGCTTCGTCGCAGGCCCAAGCTGCAAAGCAAATAAATGCTAGACCACAAAACAAGGCCCACAGCGGGCCCAAAAAATGACCCCATACAGGCAGCAAAAGCAAGCAACGCAGTAGGTCCAGGCAGCGAAACAAATAAGAGCTCAAACCCAAAAACAAGGCCCCTAGTAGGCCTAAGAACCCCTAACAGGCTGCAAAATAAAAATGCCAACACCCACAAGAATAGTGCCATGCATTACTGAAGCAGAGCAAGAACAGGTGGCCTTTATTGGTGGCCAACAGACTGAAGCGGATCCTTCCGGTGCTTATTGATCAGAATCAGGTGGCCTTTATTAGTGGCAGGAGGCTTAGCGACGCGATCCTGCTATCCCACGAGCTATGCCATAGCCTCCACACTTCACGTTGGAAGGGCTTCATGTGTGTCAAGATTGATCTCCGGAAAGCCTTCGATACTATCCAGCGCCCGTTCATCTGTGAAGCTCTGCGCCTGCTGGGATTCCCTGATACTTGGATCAAATGGGTTTCAGAGTGTATGAATTACCACAACTCTCTCTCCATCAACGGGGAGCATTCTGACTAGGCTCCTACTGGCAACGGCCTTCGTTAGGGGGATCCCCTGTCCCCTCCTCTCTTCGTGATTGGCATGCAGGTCCTCTATGGCTTCTTCGCGCGGGCTGTTGATGCGGGGGAGATTGACCCTATGACTATGGGGGACCTAGCTGTCTCTCATGTTACCTTTGCGGACGACCTGATGGTGTTTCTGCGAGCCACCAAGCGAAGCACCAGGGGTTTGCGTCATGTCCTAGAGGCTTTCTCGGACACCTCCGGGCTTCACCTCAACTTGCAGAAGAGCTCTGTCTTCTTCGGTGGACCGGTGCCCCTTCAGAGATGGATTTCCCAGCACCTGAACATCCCCGAGGGCTCGCTTCCTGTGCGTTACCTGGGCCTTCCGCTCACCACCAGTCGACTTTCGACTGCGGACTGTGCTCCCCTCCTTTGCTCGGTTGATGCCCGGCTCCAGACTTGGAAGGCAAAGCTTCTCCCTTACGCGGGGAGGCTGGTCCTCATTCGTTCCGTGCTGGCGGCTCTCCATGTTCACTGGACATCGGTGTTCTCCCTGCCTGCTAGCGTCCACCGCGAACTGGATAGGAAGTTCATGCGGTTTCTCTGGTTTGGGCAAAGTGCCTCTAGATGCTCCTTCATTGCCTGGAAGGAGGTCTGTCTCCCTACGTGTGAAGGTGGTCTGGGTGTTCGCAGAACGGTTGACTCTAATACTTCCAGTCTGCTTAAGCTGGTGTGGGAGCTTGAGACTAGGCCTGGGGCTCTCTGGACCAGTTGGATGAGGAGGAAGTACCTCAAGAATCGCTCCATCTGGACTGCGCGCCCCCCGGCTTCTGCTTCCTGGGCTTGGCGCGGCTTGTTCCGGGTCAGAGATATTGCTCGTCCGCTCATGAGGTATCTCATTGGGGATGGTTCTAACACCTTCTTCTTTCTGGACCCCTGGATTGATTGCCCCGACCGTGCGATCCATCCTCTGATTGCTCATCGTCTTTGCCAGGATCTGGACTGCCAGCTTACCTGCCCAGTGAGCCATTTCATCTGCAATGGGAGTTGGAATCTTCCGCGTCCCACCACGCTCGATATGCATGACTCCTGGGACTCAATCCTTGCCACGCCGATTATGGGGAACCATGACGTTATTTGTTGGACTCCCACCGGGGGTCTGTTCTCTTTCCGCTCTGCCTGGGACTCGGTCAGGCCCCGTAGGGAGAAATGTGCTTGGGCTCGCTTCATTTGGAACCCGGCGGCCATCCCTCGACACTCGCTGTGTGCGTGGAGGGCTATCCGTGCGGCTCTCCCTATCCATGACGCCCTTCGTAGGAGGGACTGCAACCTGGACTCTAGGTGTTTCCTCTGCTTGCTGGGGGAGGAAACCTTGGAGCATCTTTTTTGGAACTGCCCTTTCAAGGCTAGCATCTGGTCGCTGTCAGGATTGGCCGTCGATGTTTCTGCCAGCTCTCTTGTGGACGCTCTGTCGTTCTGGTCCAGAAACCCCCCGCAGATTGGCACTGTGCTTGCCTCAAGGCTCATTACTGGGATTATTGCCAAGGTCTGGGAGGAGAGAAACAAGCGTGCTTTCCAGGTGGATTATAGGCACAGGGGACTGGTGACTGTCTTTCGGGAGGCCTCTGGTGCTTAGTTTGGTTGTGCTGCGGATCTTGGCCTGGCTGCATGCTACTGTTTTCATGTTGTGGGTTTGCTTCTTTCGCTGGGCTGCGCTTGTTTTCTACTCCTGTGGGGGTGATGCGTTTTTTTTTGGGCCTCTTTCGGCTGCTGGTCTTTTGTGTGTCTTGGGCTACTGTCTTGTGGTCCTCCTTGCGGCACTTGGGCCTGCTATGTGGGCCGTCCACTGTGGATTCTGCTGTGCGGGTTTCTGAGTTGCTGGGCTGGGTCGGATTTGTTTTGATCCTTGCCCTCTTGTGGGCTTCTGCCTGTGTTTGGGTGGGCTCTTGTTGGCTCTTGTTTTTGGGCGGCTGTTTGGCCCATGACATATTTTTGGTGGGTTGGGTTGTGAACCCTTGAGCCTTCTGGCTTGGTTGGTTCTCTCCCCCACCCTTCCTTCCTTGTACATATTTTTCTCCTTTATACATTTTGAGGGCCTCCCTCCTTTCTCGTGGCAAAAAAAAAAGCAGAGCAAGAACCACTTCCTCCACAAAACGAGGGCGATAATCCTCCTTGTGAGTGCGCTTGTTCCGTTCTTCCCAGATGCGACTGATCAGCCTAGTGATAACCCTGGAAGCGTGAGCACGAGAAACACCCTTAAGAAGCGTGCACCAGTGAGTGATTGCGTCAGTGAAGGTCGAGGAAGTCGCGACCCAGAGACCGACGAGGACCCAGACACAAGCAGTGAAAGGGCATAGCCAGAGAAGGTGGCTCAGAGTTTCCTCCGCGCACATACAGAGGACGCAGCGGGAGACCAGAATGATTCCCCGCCTCTTGAGAGAATCATGAGTAGGGAGACCGCTGCGGATATCCCTCCAAGCACATAGGGTATGACGGGGAGTGACAAAACGGTTCCAAATCAGATCAGACCAGCGGCAGACCTCAGAACGCGGTCTAATGGCGTCCCAAGCAGATTTGTAGGTGAAATGACCACCGGTAGGCACCCAGGTGATAACATCAGAACCACTGGCGATCGGAGTAGAGAGAATCGAGGGCCAGAGTTCATGCATGTCCAAAGTGGTGGGTCGCGGAAGGTTCCAGCAGCCGTTGGAGATGAAGATGCTGACAAGGGACAAAAGATCGCAGTCCAGATCAGTCATGAGACGCAGAGCATTCATGGTAGGAATGGTCCCAGGCGAGCTAGTGAGCCAAGGGTCGAGAAAAAAGAAGGTGTTCCTGCCGTCACCTATCCCATATCTCATCAGGGGTTTAGTAGTAACACGCAATCTAAGGATACATCTCCAAGCCCAGGAAGAAGAGTTGGGGGGCCGCGAGGTCCAGATGGAGTGATCCTTGAGGTATTTCTTCCTCACCCATTTAACCCAAAGAGCCTCCAACCTCGTCTCAACATCCCAGAGAAGCCTAAGGATGCCAGCAGAGTTGGAGTCCGAAGTCCGGCAGATCCCAAGGTCCCCCTCAGTCTTAAGGAGGCAGACATTCTTCCAAGAAATAAAGGAGCATCTGGAGTTGTCGTGGCCGAACCAGAGGAAACGCATCAAGCTCTGGTCAAGCTCGCGGTGAATGCTCGCCGGCAGCATAAAAATCGAGGTCCAATAAAGGTGGAGGGAAGCGAGTACAGAGCGGATGAGCACCAGTCTCCCAGCATATGAGAGGAGCTTAGCTTTCCAAGATTGTAGCCGGTTGTCCACTGCGCGCAGAAGAGGGGCACAATCAATAGCAGATAATCGTTTGGAGGATAGAGGCAGTCCAAGGTATTTCACAGGAAAAGCGCCTTCAAGAATGCCCAGGAAATTGGAAATCCAACGCCGATGCTGAACAGGAGCCCCGAAGTGCACAGAGCTCTTCTGGCAGTTGAGAACCAGCCCAGAGATGGTAGAGAAGGTGTCGAGGATGTGTTTGAGTCCACGAGCATTATGTTTATCAGCCCGAAGGAACACCATCAGGTTGTCCGCAAAGAAGACATGGGAAGTATGAAGCTCCCCCAGCATAATAGGTTCCAGATCACCACAAGAAACAGCGTGGTTGAAGACGTCAGTCAGGAATTGTAAGGCAATCACGAAAAGGAGAGGTGACAGGGGGTCGCCCTGGCGCAGACCGTTAGAAGTGGGGAACCACCCGGACCTCTCTCCGTTGATGATGATGGAATATCTGTAGTTCATACATTCAGCAGTCCAACGGACCCATTTGGCAGGAAAGCTGGAATGTTGCAGGACATCACAGATGAAGGGGCGCTGAATAGAGTCGAAAGCTTTCCTGAGGTCTATCTTGATGCACATATAGCCCATCCTCTGCGACGTGTGAAGACTGTGACAAAGTTCATGCGCGAGCATCCTTCGCATGGGTGAGGCTGCTAGGCCACTTCTGCATTTCCATATTGGGGACGGAAACCGCACTTCCTTCTTTCATGACCCTTGGATTCCGGGGACTCCTGAGGGCGTCCCTGCCAACGTAATGCGGCGGCTTCAGGTGGATCTGAACTGCTCAGAGTTCCGTCTCGTCAGTCGTTTCGTGATCGGTGGTCACTGGTGCCTCCGCCCACCCACCACTCTCGACATGCACGAGCTCTGGCCTGCCATACTCAGCACCTCAATCTTGGGTGGTGATGATGCCATTTCCTGGATTTCCCCGGGAAAGAGTTTCTCCTACCGAACGGCGTGGGAGGCTATTCGCCTGCACTCCACAAGAGTCCCCTGGTCCTCCCTGATCTGGCACAAGGGTGTGGGGGGGGG
>JAMKQA010009833.1:0-15956 GCA_024699735.1 Posidonia australis | reverse complement strand
CCTCCCGCCCACTGGAGGAGATATACAACGTGCGAGTCGAGCGTGGAGTGGGGAAGGAGAGGCTGTCGGAGCTGGGGGTGGAGCGGTGGTCGACGTGGAGGACCGGGAAGTGCAGGTTGTCGTGGGACTAGGGACGACGGGCTGGGGACGACGGACTCGGGACGACGATGGGCTGGGGACGAAGGGCTCAAGACGACGACGGGCTAGGGACGACGAAGGGCTCGGGGCAACGAAGGCGGGTTGCGGAGCAGGCAGGAGTGGCTGAAGCAGAGGTCTTTGTCGACTTACGGGGAAGGCGTATCGTCCGTTTCGGAAGGGGTTACGTGTAGAAAAGACCTGACATCCACCGACATCCATCGACACAACGATACGCGTCGACATCTCCACGGAAATCAGGTACTTCGCGACATACATAAACATGTCATTTCTGCAGTTCTATCTTCCGATACGTGTCGGCGAAATTTCGCCGACACTGTCCGACATTTGTTTCCATGGGTACAACAAGGACATAATCCAGTGGAGATGTAGAGGTGTTAACCATCGGCAATGATGATAACTGGATAAATAAAAGTAGAGGCAATGGAGGAAACAAAGATTGGTTATGTGTGGCATGTGAAAAAACACATGTACCTACTAATGAGGGTAAACTAGAGATCGAATATCATATTATCATATTACGCATACAAGATGTTTGCGCAATATTAGCAGTATGAGATGACAAAGCAGTAGCCAAAGCAGACAATTGGAGTTTCTCAAACTCCGCATGTGACAAGGTGACATCATACAGAATCTAGCAACACTAAGTCATTGTAACTAGTGCAATGACTTAGCATCGACTTAGAGAAACTCATTATAATCTAGCAAACATAATGCAGCAACGAAATAGAGTCCTTGCTAGTAACTCATAGCAAACAGAAGCATAATAAGACTGCAATCCAAACAAAAAACTAAGCCACTCAGAACTTTTCTCGTTGCCTTTTCTTTCACATGTCCTTGAGCATGTGAAAGTACTCACATAGCTAGCGATCTCCAAATTGAAAGTTGAAAATCAGATTATACGACTCATAATTCATTGACACATTCTTCTCGTAAGAATACATCTCACGTAAAGCATCCCAAATGTACTTTGTTGTAGACAAAAACATGATAATGGCACTAATTTTTTAATCCATGTTGCTCAACCAAGACTTAACACAATAGACATTTTACAACCAAGTTAAATATTTTGAAGTTTTGGCATCAACCAGGTCCTCATCGAGATAACAACTTACCATACCCTACAACAAACACCTTGAAGGATTCTGACCACAAAATATACTTCGGACCAATTAACTTGGCCATGCTTTCGACAAACAAACAAAGTTCTCAGGTAGACAGTGATGCCATTGACAAACAATAAACATATATCATACAAGATTACAATCCTTGACAATGAGCAACATCACCGTAGATGCCTTAACAAATTTAAATAAAAAAACAACCTAATGCGAAGAGTTCTACAAAACCCCTAGCCTACAGACAAGATGACATCGAAGGAAGGTAGTGTCAATAGATAGAGAGGCTCGTGGGTGATAGCCATAGTGGAGGAGGATGACCGCTAGTGTGGCAAGTGACAACAACTCTAGTGGCAAAAGGGGTGATTGATGGAGGAGAGGCGTGTGGTGACAAGTCTAGGGTTGAGAAACCTAGAACTATGATACCATGTAGAAAGGAACATGTAAAAAGATTAACAAAAAATATGTTTTTACATAAAAGATTTTATAGAAACATGGTTTTTATAAGAACATGGTACAAAAATATATAAAAGAATTTATATATATAAAGTATATAAAAGAATTAAAATGGTACCAAGTAGCATGGACTGGAGGAGTAAATTGAATCATGGAACCGACTATATATAATATTTTATCATCAAAGAGACTGCTCAATAACAACCATTTTTCAATCTTATTGCTTGAAATAAAAAAAAGGTCAATTGAGATGGATTGCTTTTCCAAGAGGTGGCCTCTCATAAAGATGACTTGACATAGAAAAAGGATGATTAGCAAAGTCCAATGACACAAAGAAAGGCAAGCCCCGTCAAGAAAGGGAGAGGACACGGTGAAGGCATCAAGTCTTCATTCTTCAAGAGATGAACAAGTAGAAGACAATCATCGAGAGCAAGTGAACTCACAAGAAAATGAACGGGAGATACTGTGACGATGAACTGTCCAATATGGTCACCTTGAACTGGAGTATAAAAAAATGAATTTCCCTTTATATAAGGTAAGAGACAGCCTTATCATGTTTTTATATTTGAATGTTAAAACAATATTCACGAAGATAGTTATTTTGTCATCTGCAAAGAGTAATTCATAAATTTCTATTTCCTATGTTGACTTACTTAATAATGAATATTGAAATAATGAATTTTTTAATTATCAATATTTATATAACTAAAAAACAAATTTTCAAGTTAACTTTCAAATTAATTTATTCACTTATTAATATGGTAATTTTATTCCTTAATAAAAAAATTTTAACATATTTATAAATGTGCATAGCCTATGCCACGTTTAGTATAATTAAGAGGCTTAGTTGTTTTAAGAGGGTCAATGCAATTGGTGACATAAAAAAGGTGGATATAAATTGACTCCAATGATTTAAAAATAGTTTTGCAGGGGAACTAACACAAAAGTGCTTTTGTTATGACAATATCTAACGTGTGTCGAATAGAACGTAATGTACTTCATGTGCCAGAAATCTTTACAGAAACTATAAAACATCTACCACAAAATACTGAAATGAATAATTACTTACTGCACTTCTAGTCGTGTTTTTTTCTTTTGAGACTCCTCTTTCTTCTTCTTCCGCTTTTGCTTCTTTTTAACTTCATAAGCAATCCCTAACAAAAACACATGGAAGGGAAGAGTTACCACTTGAAATCCATGGTTGACCTCTTTGTGACATATAGAACACTGAAAAGCTTTATTTGGAATATTGATCCAACCTACTGATTAATCAAATCAAAGCCTTGCAAAGCAATAGGCTGGTTGGACCAATAAATAGTATGATTGGTAAGAGAAGCATTCGATCAAACAAACACAAAGTATGGTTTTTGTGAACCTTGCTAACAAGAAATACAATTAAATCTCTTACCAATAGACCCATCAGTAGCAGATTGACCACCTTGCATTTGACCTGGAAGGGGAACAAAACTTCCAACTGGAGCAGCTTCATACGTATAGACTTGTGGAACCATTCTAATGTGTTGGATTTGTTGTAAACAAGGAACAGTTGTTGAACTCAAACGAGGGACAGTTTGATGGCCAGGAATAACTTCTGCATGTGTCATATTGGGCAACATGTTGTTTGCCAAAAGAAACTGAACATCGGTGCCTTTTCCACTGATATCTTCGGGATTGTTGCTCGGTTTTCCATCAGAAGGCACGGTTATAGCCACAGACTCACCAGCCCCTTCCACTTTAAGTTTGGCATCAAACAGTTTGTCCTTAGCTCTGATAATTTTAATCATGAGAGCCCTTGCGGAAGATTCCCCTACAAAGCATTACAAAAGAGTAATGAATTTCCTTTTTTCAGCAAATTAATGATTAACGGGAATGACACAATTTGAAACAAACCTAAAATTGACTCTATAACAGTGCGTGCTCCCAATTGCTCAGCCTCTTTCTTGGACTTCCCTGAAGGACCTGTATAAGTCTTCTCGTTGAAAACCACTGTAGAAACAAATGTAGGAAAAACACCATCTGTCTGAGAGTTCGAGTAGCTAGGCAATGGTAACTTCTTCTTTACAGCATACTCATTCAAGATTGACTTGCATAACACTGCATCCTGGATACATCATTATTTGAAGTCAACCATACATAAACATTATTTCAAACAATGAACATTTTATATTTTTCATTTCAAACAAATTCCACAGTGGATACCATGCATAGTTCCTGTAAACAAGAAAGGAACTGGCTTTCATTGCTTACTAAAAAGAACTTGCATTATCCTAGGCCCTTAAACTTAACCAGATGTTCTTTTAGTTAGATCCCAATTCTTGTGCACTTTATGTGAATAATTATCATACTTCACAGAAAATTAAATTTCATAAGGTTACACACAAGCATGGAAAGCTTCAAAATTTAACAATGGTTGTAGTAGAATTAAGGCTCCACAGATTGAGTCATACATTTTTGTGTAACAACATATAATGGACTGCAAAAACATATTTTCCGCTACCCAATATCTGTTTATAGCAAGCTGAATTTGCCTTAGTATTCCATGCTGAAAACGTTAAAAGGTAATTGTAGTGACTTCTTATTTTACAGACAAAAGCAGCATAATTATAATGTAATATCAATAGTACTCTAATACATGCTTATTATGGTACCTGCCTAGGCAGTGCCATGGTGCCAAGGCGCCATTTGAGGCCCAGGCGTGTAGATGCCTTAGGCCAAGTAAACATAATTGTGTCCAGGTGCACCTGGGCACCTAGGTGCACGTAACAAACCCTGATCTGGATCCAAATCCAGATTAAACATGAGAAACCCTATCTACAGCAGCAAGACCGCTTCTCCATTCTCCCTTATCGGCGGTTGCTGCTGCTTCTTCCCTTTGCACTGGCGGCCTTCCTAGCTGCCGGAGACCACTCCAACGGCTACTTCCAGCAACCACTCAGGCGGTTTCTTCTTCAGCGACCTTCCTTGCTTTTTCCTCCTCCACTCTCCCTTGGCATCTCCAACAGTCACCACTTCAGACAGCTACTTCCAGCGACTTCTTCTCCATAGTCACCTACTCTAACGACATCTCTAGTGACCTTCCGCACTTCTCCTTCCATCTTCACTCTTAAAGGTATTTATTGAAATTTCTCATGTTTTTATCATTTGTTTTGATATTTTTTGTGATTTTTATCATATTATTAACATATGTGTGGATTTTGCCATCGTTTGCTCATTTTAATATGATTTTTAAAGATGAATTTTTGCTATTTGTTCTTTTTTTTTCAGAATTCAGATTAATATGGTGCTTATTATTTCAAAAATTGAAGTCAGTAGTGGTATTTTGTCTTGATGAAGAAGAAGAAGGATGATGATCGTTTTGCCTTTTTGTTATCAACAATTGACTCTTGATGACTATTATTTAGTTTTCTTAATTATTGTTATTTGTTATTGACTATTTGACTTATTGTTATTGTTAAGATTTTTATTCTTATTGATTTAGTTATCGTTATTCACTTATGTGTTGTTGACTTATTGAGTTATTGTTATTGATAAAATTTTATAGTTAGATTGTTATTGTTAATTTTGGAAATTGATATATCAATTTATTGATGCATTATAAATTCTGAATATATTTATAAACATAATAAAACATCTATTTTTATTACCGCTTAGGCACCAACTAGGTGTCTAGGCACCCAAGCTGTCTCCACTCGTCACCATGGTGCCTAAGGGGAATGATAAGTACGCTCCAATATGAGATATTATGCATATTCAGTATCCTCAAATAAAAATCAATTCACCTTTCATATAGAACCTAAAGATGACTAACTTGTTTTCTAGATGGGCATTGCATAATAGAGTTTTATATCAATACCTACAGAGCATTAGTATATTGTCAATACTCTAGTTCCTTTGTCCAATAACAAGTAATAACCAAATTCTATCTTTGGCAAACACTTTGCTGCACATTTTGAGTGGTAAAGAAAATTTATTGCATGTTTCTGTACTGTTTAGTTTGGAAATGGATGATTGACAACCCACGTTGAGCATTGTTGCCGACCAATTCTTTGCCACACTTAGTGTAGCTAATACCTTTATGAAAAGAATCATCTCATGAAGTACTACTTATTCCTGGAGTAGGCACCATAAACATGAGTCTACCCAGCAATCAGTGAGGCAGTCAAGCAATCTGGTTACAATTCAATGTGGCAATAAAAATCAGAGATATAACACCACTGTATTGCTTGTTCATTGTATAAAATTTGATAAGACACCAACAACCAAGAAAAGAGCTTGAAAATCATTTTTTATGAAACAGTTCAAAATTCTGACATCATCATATTATTTTAAACTGTTTGGTGCTGCAGACAACATTTTTAATGTAAACAAACTGATACACAATCAAGTTCCAATCAACTATGACAACTAAACAACGAGAAGGGATCATAATCTTCAACATGTCACTAAGTATGGTGTTCTTGTTTTGTAACTATTTTATTTCGCAAAGAACTTTTGCTGAGGGATGTCAAATAAGTGACTAGAAGATGATTAATCTTTGACTATATTGCAGCCAAATGCAGCAATTCCCAGTAACATGTGTTACATGTTGTCTTGATACTTGGAGGGGAGATCAGCATTTTACCTGACAGATCTATCATGTTGGGGTATTGATAGACTCAGCTTTAAAGAGACGTGGATTCTATACTGCACCTCTGAGGACTTTACCCACTTTCTTTGGGATTGTGTGTTGATTTGAGGATGGTGGTGGTCTTTGCTTGGGTGAGAGGCTTTTGAAGAGATTCGTGATGGTTCTATGCAGTATTTATGGGAGTTGTGGAGCATAAAAGGAAGGTGGCAAGGCTCTGAAAAAGAATAATGCTCTCCCTCATCCATTGTGGTGGGTTCAAAGGATTGACAGGAATCATCAAATATTTTGAGATAAAATACGATGCTTGGAGAAGATTCAGAATGGAGTTGTCATTTATATTGAGTGGTTTCCAACTATGCGTGATTCTTAGGACAGAGATGCTTTTGATTGGCTAGAGAGACTTTTGCCTATTTGACATTATTTCTCCATTGTCTCTCCTGTTGTTATTTTCCCATTGTACTCCCTCGTTGTTTTTTATGTTTTCTTTGTATAGCTTATTATGTTCCCTGTTTTCCTTCATTCTTTCGTTTTTTGAGAGGTAAGCGATATTTTATTGAAAACCAAAGGAAGAAATGCAACAGAAAAGGACTAATAAAGTTAATATGTCCAGGAAAATGAAAAAAGTGGAAACAACAAAAACAAAAGAGGAACAAAAGAGGCATCAAGAAGAAGAAGCAAAATCCGGCCAGGAGCAGCCTCTCCAAACAGTCACAAACAAAATCATCTATGTCATCAAAACCATCCAAAGCTGGAAATCACTCCAAGCTCCAAAGTAAAGGTGATAACTCTATCCCGAATCTTCTCCATGGGTAGGCTCATATCTTGGAATATTCGATGATTCCTTTTGATCCATCAAACTCACCATAAAGCATGAGGAAGAGCACTCTGAAGTCACTTGCATTGGCCCTGCCACCACCCTTTCCTGCCCCACACCTCGCAAAAAACCGGTAGAGACCCAACACAAATCTGAACAAAAGCCTCCACCAACCACTACCCCTGAAGATACCCAAGTTCCCTGCCCCATACCTCCTAATCCCAGTTTTTCTTCCTTTTGTTTTCAACAAAATCCTGATTACTGCTCAAAAAAAGATACTTTAAGGAAATCCATCTTGAAACCAAGACATTGTCTAACCAGTAAATGATGATGTGCAACCTACAATGCCTACATCAAGATCACCATGACTTCTAATCCTAGCATTCTTTAAATGAAAAGGGTACCCCATGGAGAGTAGTACTGCTTGCCTATAACTCTATAAGAGACGAGTAGCTGCCTGGCATATAATATACAAGGTGAAAAGAAAAACAACAAAGCGCCACTAGAAAGGTTTGAATGGCATCCAAACCACACAAGGTGTTCGACCCATAAAATATTTGAGAACAATGCATGAGGTAAAGTATGCTCTGAATTCTAGGTACATTAGTGATAAGTGTCATCTTGTTATTAGGTGCTTCTCTTTGTGCTTGACTTAGAATCAACATGAACCATGACAATGTGCACTTATGTGTGACTGTGTCAAATATGAAATTAAAAATGCTTGGAAGAAAAATAATTACATCAAAATAAATAAAAATCAACTTGAGGAATTATACTTTTAGGGGTTTTTAAGGTCACTTTGGATCACAAAGACTACATGCCACTTAGATGAAAACTTGGAATGTGAGCACTTAGCATCACCACTGCCTAACATGTAAAATTAGTATTAATATATATCAAATGATGTGAAACTAATGGACCATGATTGACAAAGTTTAGCACAAGAAACAAAAGAAGAAAATAAATAAATCGCCAACCGTATGGTTCCCTGTAATGTCCTTTTCATACTTTGCATCTGAGTCATCAATATCCGTTTTCCTATTTGATCTAAACCACCCATGCAGCAACTTTCCTGTCCTCACCTGCCGACGTCCCCTCCAGTAACTTTTTCCAGTAACTTCTACTAACAGAAGATGTCAGACTCGTCTTTTAGAATGGTAGAGAAAGAAATGTAGAAATCCCACTGGTTTTACTCTCAATATTTGAAGGGTATGTTGCCCTCTGCAAACCATGGGAGTTGTCATTCTTTGCTCCACCATCTCTGCCTTGGTGAAGGTTGGGTTCTTCACCCCTCCATTCTCTGTAGTCGAGCTTTCCTTAGTATGGTATGGGGCAGGGTGGTATCAGTGATCAAGGTGAATGTGTGGCTTCCTACAAAAGTATCAAGCTCAGAAGCTTAAGTGGAGAACTTGCTGATGTGAGGGAAAAGATGACAAACTGAGATGTAGTGAGGAAGATGGGCCTTAAATGAATTATTTATGGTTGTTATTTTTCAAATATTTCCTTTTTGTAAACTATAGTTTTGTTGTTCAAGATTTTTCTTTTAATGTTACTAAAAAACTCAAGCATACTTTAATTTGTTTTGAGATGTGAGGCAATGAATCGATGAACAGCACATTTTTATAGTCTAGTAATTTGTATGGGGATACAGATTTCAATGTTATGATAACTTGGGGTCTCTGTTTTTAGGGTGTATAACATACCATTTTCTCCATAAAAAATACCAAAGGAATTAGGGAGATGTTCTTACCTGTAATCATTTGGTTGCCACACCCCCAAAAAACCCTGCACCCCAGAGCTTCGTTCCTATGCCCCTCAACTTAATGCTTTTTGTGAAGAGTCAAAGCCATAATTGCTTCATCTCGTGTCATTGAGAAGATACTATCTCAACCTAAGTTAATGGACAGGTAAATAGATTTGTGCTTTCCTATCACCGTCTATACCCCAAGCTTTTTGTACACGTATTTTATAGATGTTACCTGTAGGGTTTTTTTAGATGTCAACCTTCCTCTTACAAAAATACTACATAATTAGATTACGAAATTTAGAATTTCTTCTGAGTTTTTCTTCCAAAACACACAATTTAGCCATGCAATCCAAATTTTGGCAACAAATTGCTGGTGTATTCTCTGTTAGGATGTATTTCATCAATTATTCTCTTTTAAGATGTACAATTGCAAATATTGGCTTTTGTTTTCTTCGTACAGCTAGATCACGGGATGATTAAATAGTGATTTTGCTATTATAGCTCCAACTTTCCTCTTGCTACCTTTTTAAGCTGTGTTGCTTTTGGTGGAACAGAATATTGAAGTTGAGGAGAATAGGCCAACATAAAACTGAAACTGATATTGCCACACTAGGTTTTGTGGCTAGTGGAAAGAAAATAAAATATGGGAATGCTTATATCGTATTTCTAGGTTTGATGTAATTTCATTCCATTCAAAGTTCTGAAGTATGTTTAGATTGATTAATCATCTTCTGCTTTTGATGCGGTAGGATTGATATTTCAAAACTGCTTTTTCCCAGATAGACGTAGACGACTACATTAATTGGTAACTTATTCAATTTTTTACTTTCTCCGAATCAGATTAAGGTATATGGTTCTGCATGGATTCATGCATTTTTATGGATCTATATGATAAGATAGTTGCTTGAAACTCATTTTCCTTTTTTTTCTTCCCCTCATTTTTTCAATCATTTAGTCATATATTGAATTTAAACTTTAAACATGAATCTGATATCATAGTACAATTTTCCTCCAGTTTTGTTAATAAGAAATAGGTCATATATATTTTTAGCATATTTTTCGTAAAGAAAATGGTAGGCCATATACAATTATAGCTCCATTTTTTTATGTAGCATTCTTTTTACGATTTTAGTCATGATATGCATTTTTCGGTAGAACAACGTTCATTTTTTTTGGGAAGAAATCAATTCTAGGTGATGAGAGTGAGTTTGACGCAGTTCTTTTAGATCGAGTTGGCTGAAGACAAAATAAATTGGGCACCTATATTTGTTTTTCTACATTGGTTTATGATGTGATCATTTCTCCAAGGACAACTATATTAATAACCTTTTTCCCTTTTTTTAGTTGAAGAGCTTTTCTTTCTTTGGCACATTTTTCTTTTGGTTTTTATCACTTTTCTTATGAAATAGCTTTCTTTTGTGTTTCTTTTCCAGATATTATTTTTTGTGTGTTTTGTGACTCACGTCTTTAACAAAATCATGAACTTCTTTTAAAATAATTGTTTGTTTTCTTGTTCTCATTTTAGGTCTTTTTTGTACGTACTTCTCTGTTGTTAGAACTTTGCTGATAGATAATATTTATACATTTAAGATATAGCCTTTCCAAGACATGTATTTATTTTCCGATTATTGTTTATTGATTTTAGTACCTGTTCTCTGGAATCTCATTTTGGATTCATTACACTTTGATGTTACAATAAACTTCAAGTCCTTCCTTCTATCTACATTGCCCTTCCAGTTTTGGAATATTATTTTATTAATGGCTTTGCTGGGTCTTTTTTTTTTCCCTTTTGAGCAGTATGGCTTTGCTGGTTTTGAGGCTATCTCAATGTTTATGAATAAATTTGGTTATGTTTTTGCAGAATTGAGATTTTGAGAATGTATATGAAGGATAAAGCATTTACTTGTACGAGGAGTTTTCTAGGAGATGTATCCTTGGCCTTCATTTTCTATCCACTTAGTGATTTACATGCTCATCGATTTATAGTTTAAATGTATATTGATAAAAATAGTTGACTTTTAAAGATGATATAGATTAATTTTTCTTTAACAACTGTTATGAGTATCTTTCAAAAAATTTATTGTAGAACTGTCTATTGTTGGCTTAATGGTAAATTATCCTTTTTTGTAACTTACAAAAAAAATCTTCAATTGTAATTATGGTTCAAGAGAAAATTTTGAAATTACCCTGTAACCTTGGTTAAGGGTAAAAAACCATAGCTTTAAGACCAATATAAGGTCGTCCAAGCAAAGAACGGTGTTGTTGCTACTAAACAACCATCATAGGAAACCAACAACATTAAGTAATTTGATATTCTTTTCCTAGGTATCACTTGGTGTTTCTTGTCATACATATCTTTCTAACACTCTAACATACAAAGAATAAAGTATATCGATTTCAGATGTCTTCAATGCCATTTAACAAGACTGATTTACATTTTTTTAGAGAATTGATAGAATGATTTATATGGATAATCATACATAACATGCCTTAGGATTTTTCTGAAAATAATGCTTGAAACTCAAAGCAAATCATAAAAAAATTTCTAACAACACAAAGAAAGATAGAAATGTAAGCATCATAAAAACAAACAAAATATGATGAAACAAGATGGATCTTAAACATACCATATGAAATGATGTGCTTCCTTCATGCAGTACACTTGTTGATAAGCTCTCAAGGGCAACCCGTGCGACATCTTGTTCAGCAGCTTTCCGATGGGCAAATATATTGGGAGACTTAAATGTTATTCCATCAACAATTACAGTTGATCGAAATTTCGGAGCATGTGAAAAACCCTCGTTTATAGTTTGATACAATGGCATTGCAATTGAGTATCTTTGAGTGTATTCTTGTAGATGATTTTTATGTTTGAAGTATTCTGCATTACCTATAAAACTATATTCATGAGTCCTCAAGCACATAATATAGGCATTGCTCCTCCTTCAACAACTAGAACGAAAAGAAAAAGTAACTAAGGTCTAGTAAAATCAAACACAAACAAAAGGAAAACATTGCATAGCACACATGTCATTTAGAAAATCAAAGATTACCCACATTTCTTAAGAAGAAAAAAGTACATCATATGTATTCGGAAAAATCTCATGTTATTCTCCAAAGTAAGCATATGGTGCACCCAACATAGTGTCTATTATAGCATACCTTCGATTCTTCCCCGTGCATGGGAGATCTTCGAGATATTCCGGCCTTATCCTAATGAGTATCTAACTACTTATTTGCCCCCCATTAGGATTCACGAGACGATAAGCTTCTCTCCAAGCTATATCTCGTATCTAGAACTATGTTTCAATGTGAAGCCTATATTTGTCTACATCTAGGATTCAAATCCGACTGAGTAAAAAGGAACAAGTATTTTGTTGATTTTAGCAATCCATACTTGAAAATAACAGACAAATAAGTAAAGAAAAAAAAAACTTTTTTCACATCCCAAAGTAGAAGAATGTACACCATCATACACCTACAGCTGGTAGTCTGTACATTTCCTGCATGTGAACTTCATTCATGGTTCTATTTAGCTCCCAGGCGCGCTCGCATGGCAAGATTGGAACTGAAATTAGTTTGGCATGCTAATGCAAAATGAGGGCTATTTTGAGCAAGAATACAAGCTCAATGCAACAAATGGAGATAGGATATGCAACGAGATGAGATAGGATATGTAAGGAGGGGAGCAGTGAGATGCAACTAGGAATCTAGGAGATGCAGCTTACTCGGAGGTTGCGGCAGTGGTGAGGTGTCCGGTGGGGGGGACGCGACTACACTCGGGGCCACAGAACCCTCCATTTCTCACCTGCGAACTCCTCGTTCGGGGAGTTACTGATGCTGGTCGTTAGGGTTTTGCATCATCCTATTTCTTGTTGTGAGAGGCAGAATATAGTCCAAGAGGGGTTAAAATGACGGGATTGCTCTTCTTTGTTCGAAGGAATTACTTGGTATTTGTGCTTGTCAAGTGCGTGTGTGTGTTTTCTCTGGAATCAGTAGCCTATCAGGAATATCATTTCCCCTCGTCCATCCCCAAGTGGGGGAGAGGCACATCTCTGCCATCTCTTAGCCACTGCGCCAAGCACATGTGGTTTGCTTATGAATTGTCCATCTAAGCATTTCTAGGAAAATCTTTATCATATTCTTTTCCTCACAAAAAAATCTTTACAATATCCCATTTCAAAAAGAAAAATTACAATATCTATTTGAATCAGACTGTGGACCTTGAAATTCCGTTGAATCACAACGTTTATAGGAGGAATTGTGCCATCAAAATCTGAAATAAATGAAAGGAAATGAAATTGATTTTCCTTTCGTTTACTTTTTTTGATGGTATCTGTGCATTCGTTGGAAAAAATATATATGTTCGTTTCCTAAGTATAAAAAGAAAGAGTAATTTTCTTTTCATAAGTTAATATCGTGATTCGAACGAAAACATTCATCACGTTATTCTACTTCTTCGTCTTCTTTTACTCATCCTACTTTATTTTACCTCACATTCTCCTTACCTCTCTTACAACATGACCAAGCAATAAATTGGAGTTCAACTTCCTTCCTTCCTTCCTTTATGTTCATTTTACTTCTCTTACGACGAATCCAAATAACAAGGTAGAAATTGACTTCTTACCTCATAATGAGGAATTTTCTTCCTCTGATTTGTCTTTTTTGTTTTAGTTTTCTTCCATTCATTGTTCTAACATGGATGTGGGGGAGGACAAGATGGAATGAGACGGATTGCTTAATAGGGAGAAGGAGTAGATTTTTTCAAGGAATGAGGGAAAAGTGACAATGATGAAGGTTGAAGTAGGATCAGCTTAGTAGGGAGAAGGAGCAGTTTTTTTCCTTTTCTAATTCATTCAAACGTGGATTTCTTTCTTTCCTTGTTTCTATGTCAATAGTCCTACGGTATTGTAAAACATGGATTTACTTCTTTCCTTGTTTCCATCTCATGAGTATTACTACGTCGATTCATCATATACTTGTGCTTGATGTGTATTTGTTCCTAATTGTTGTTTCTACCACGTAACTCTTGTATAAATTCCTTTGTTTTCCATGCAATTAATGTGTTAACTTCATTAAATCAAATTGATTAATGTTACTTGAATAGAAATTCCATTTAATTGGCTTCAAAAAAGAACATGGCCTCACGCTATTCAATTGATGTCTTAGCTCAAATGATTTCATTTACATTCTCTGCTCCATTTTAAAATATATTCCATTTTATAGATGATATGTTTCCAAAGCTACAAGTGCTCGGATTATTTCTGTTTTTAAATGTATATAGTATCTTGTAAATGTTTCCTACATTATTTATGTTATTTGCTATCCTTGGTTGTCAATTATTTCCATGATTAGAATCTAGTTTTATTTGATATGTTATTATGTGTAGTGTATTAACAATATATAAGATACATGGTTAGAGATAAACAAGAGAAATGACACATCTCAAGAAAGTAGTAACAAAGAGTTGTTCTTTCATATGAAATGGGAAATATGATGATATAATACTTGACATATTATGTAATGTAGTTATCAATGATTTTGGAAAGGCATTAATTAAATAGAAAGATCAAGCCAAAGACGTGTGTCGAAATAATAAAGAAATTTAACGAGAGAACAAATGTAAGAAATGCAAAAAAAATAAATTTAATGGAGTGATCAACTTCTAAGAGGTCAACCACACCTTCTATTCAACGTAGTAAAAGGCCACATCCTAATGCAGAGACATAATAAATCATTGCATTTAAAAGTTTTTTTGGAAAACGAAAATGAGGTAAATGCAAAGAAATTAAAATTATTTGAGAAATTATTAACATAGAACAAGCTAAACTTAATACTAATAACAAGCAATCTAATGTCAAAATGGTATTCTTTTTTCTTTTGCAAAATTTGATTCTTATGATATATTTAAAAGCATGAAGATATTTGAGGATGATAAGAAAAATAAATAATTTTTATGTTTACTACAGATAAAGCAACTTTAATGGCTTCGATAGTCTTTGAAAAGATAATGGACAGATGAGACACTTAATATTTTTGAACAAATGACATACAAATGAATGATAAATATATTTTTCATAGACATTTGAAAAGAAGTGTTTTATAGATACTTGTAAAAAAAGTATTTTATAGAAATTTTTTAAATTTGTGAAACAAATATTTTAGTAAATTGGTTTTTTTTATTGAGAAAATGTTACGATAACTTGTAACTTTGATATAAAATTCATTTATGTTCTTGCTAGTTAGGAGGAATCAACAATTGATAACTAAGTTGTAACACCTCGATCCCGGACACGCTACCAAATCACAGTATCACAAGCATAATCAAACAAAATTACAGAACAAATATAAGTGTAACTAAGGCTCACCTTCAGGATCACAGTGTGCGCCTAGAAGCTCCAACTCCTGCATCAGAACCCGGTTGCACGCGGTTTGCACATGAAAACCAAATAGCACGCATGAGTGACATCTAAGTCACCCAATACGTGCCCCAGAACACACAACCACAAACAAAACTCGGTAAAACCAAAAGAAACTCGTTTCTTATCATTTTGCAAAAACTTGGTTTTCTCCTTTTTGAAAATCATCTTTCTTTTATTAAATAATCACTTAGGAATTCAATCTCAAAACCAAATTCTTTTTCAAAAGCCATATCTCTTTTCTTTTCCCAAACATCTTGGAAATTTGTTCCAAAATCACATTTTTTTCTTACAAAACATTCATTTACATTTCTTTCAAAAACCTTTTGAAATTCATTTTTCCAAAACATTTCCATTTTCAATATTTGGGATTTCTCCCCAAAACAAACTTTTCAAATACATACTCTGACCAGATCCATCCTAAAACACAATGCCCCATTGGACTCAAAATCAAATCATAAACATTGACTGGCAACTGATTAAAACATCATCATTTCTTTTCAGGATTTTAGGACCATTCCATAAGTCCAATCCTGACCAAAACACATTTCTCTTTCTTTATTCATTTCCACTTTCCTTTACTGTTGTTACCTTGATCAGGGGTAACCAGGCACACAAG